>JACEFZ010026385.1:0-17336 GCA_014155875.1 Cepaea nemoralis | reverse complement strand
TCCCTTGTAAATTTTTGAACTTTAAGAAAGAAATTCTGAAAAAAAAGGGGGTAAAAAGAAAAAAGGTTTTTTGTTTTTTTGGGGGCTTCGGTGTTTTTAAGTGGCTTGCTTCGCTTCGGAGGTCACGGGTAGTAAGCATCACCTGGATCTTTTCTCCTGGGCATGCCGGTGTGCTGGGGAATGAACAGGCGGACAGATTGGCTGGCTCGGCAAAATTTGGTGGAGTATTGATGCATGACAAGGCAGACGTGGTTGCGGCCTTGTGGGAGCACGTGTACACCTCGGAGGAGCAGATGGAGCACCATGGTCTGGTAAGAATGAGACAACGAGGTGTGACGAGGGGTTCTGGCCGACGCTCGGCGCTCGGAGGAAAGGCGAGACGGACATATAATCAGATTGCTACTGGAACTATTAGTGTTGGAACTCTTCGCTGGCTGCTGAGGATGGAGACGGAGCGCTTATGGGAATGTCCCGAATGCTGTGATGTCGGTTCCTAGATCAATCAATCAATCAATCAGATCTTGTTACGAATTATCATGCAAAGAGTGAGGAAGAAAATACAACCTGAAATAGGGGAAGAACAATGTGGGTTTGTAGAAGGAAAGGGTACAGTAAATGCTGTGTATATGCTGTGAACAGTTATTGAACGTGCTTTAGAAGTAAACAAGGATATACATCTTTGCTTTATTGACTATACAAAGGCTTTTGATAGCGTTAGACATGTCAACATTGTGGATATGCTTGCAGATCTACAAATTGATGGGAAAGACATTAGACTTATAAAACATATATTGGAAACAACAAGCTGCAATAAGGATTGATAATGAAGTAGGACAATATCAACCTATTAAGAGAGGTGTTAGGCAGGGATGTGTAATGTCTCCAGATCTTTTTTCCCTATACAGTGAAAATATTTTCAGAAATGTAGAAGACCTAAATGAAATCAGCATTGGAGGACGAAACATAAATAACATTAGATATGCAGATGATACAGTATTGATTGCAGACAATGCACAGGATCTGCAACAATTAGTAGATGCGGTTGTTGTACACAGTGAGCAGCTGGGGTTGGAATTAAATTGTAGGAAGACACAGGTTATGGTCGTCACTAGGAAGAACGAAGTACCACAATGTAATATACAAGTCAATGGTGATATTCTTCAACAAGTGAATCGGTTCAATTATCTCGGAACAGTCATAACATCTGATGGCAGATGCCTTGAAGAGATTAGAACAAGAATCGCCATGGCGAAAGTAGCCTTTAGCAAGATGAAAAACATTCTGACCAATAAAATGATGTCAATTGAAACGAGAAAAAGAGTGTTGAGGGGATACATAGAGCCTGTTCTTTTGTATGGCTGTGAGACTTGGACAGTGTGCAGTCAAGCTGAAAAACATCTGATGGCTGCAGAAATGTGGTTTCTGAGGAAAATGCAAAGAATATCATGGACAGATAGAAAAACCAATGACCAAGTACTACAAGAGACAAATGAGAATCGTAGATTGATTAGAGAAATTAGACGTAGACAGTCAAAATTTTTTGGACATGTTATGAGAAGAAATGGACTGGAGAACTTAGTGACAGCTGGCAAGATCGAAGGGAACAGACCAAGAGGAAGACCGAGAGGAAAATACCTGGATGGCTTGGCCACATGGCATGGACGAGACAGGAACACTGAGCTGATCCACGACTCTGGTGATCGAGTGAAATGGCGAATCATGACCGCCCACGCTTTCCGGCATGGCACATGATTGATTGATTGATATAGTATAGCTAATAAAAATCGTGATATAATTTATAACCTCATAGTGGAGACTATCTGGTGAGATAGTTCAAACTTATAATGTTTTAAATGATGCTACTTACAGAATGTGTGAAATAATTCAATAAACTAACGTGTGGACAAACTTTGGATTGTATTCCAGAAGATCTAGATAACGCCATTATTTTCTCTATGTGAACGTGTGTCGAAACAAGCTTTTCAAGCAGAAACACATCAAGCGTTATAATTAATATTTGGAGCCGCGAAAAGAAACAAATAATTTACTAAAATGTGAGAATGAAAACTGGCCTAACCTGTGGTTTAGTATTCTTACATCACAGAAGAATGCTCGGCCGCATTTCATACAAGTTCCTATCTGCTTTTTTCGTGTTCATTTCAATGACCTGGCATGTGCGAATGTCAGAAGCTCAACTAGAGAGCTGCACACAGCACACCTGCCAGTTGCCTGCTTGTAGATGTCCCTCACACAGCATTCCCGGGAACTTGCAGCCAGAGGACATCCCCCAGATGATACTGATTGCGTTTGATGACGCCGTTAACTGGGATAATTGGCATTATTATTTAAGGTGAGCTGATGTCATTGTTATAGTTTCGTACAATTTCTGTTTAGAAATATAAACGGTAAACACAAAGAAACTGCCAAAGGCCATCTTATTTTCTACCCATTTGTTCGTTCGTTTGTTTGTTTGTTTGTTTGTTTTTACATTATCCTTTCTAACTCAGTGGCCATTGTGTCCGACGTGCACTTTGATCAAGTTTACTTGCTTAAGACAAATTCCATCCAAATTAACGGGCTTCCTCAAATCTGTCAAAGGCAGATCCTATCCAAATTAGTGGACTTCTTCAAGACATATCCTATCCAAATGAACAGGCTTTCTCGTGACATATTCCATTCATATTAACGAGCTTTCTACAGGCAGATGCCAACCAAATTAACTGGCGTCCTTAAAACAGATGCCATCAAAACTAAATTATTTTGACAACTTTTCTCAAAGCCAAAGAATTCTTAGAGAGGCTCTTGCAAATACTATCTGCACTACACTATATTGGTAGCGAACCCGATAACTTCTTACCCTGGCGGACAGGGAATCTGATCACCTCTCTCTCTCTCTCTCTCTCTCTCTCTCTCTCTCTCTCTCTCTCTCTCTCTCTCTCTCTCTCTCTCTCTCTCTCTCTCTCTGTCTGTCTGTCTGTTTGTCTGTCTGTTTGTCTGTCTGTCTGTCTGTCTGTCTGTCTGTCTGTCTGTTTGTCTGTCTGTCTGTCTGTCTGTCTGTCTGTCTGTCTGTCTGTCTGTCTGTCTGTCTGTCTGTCTGTCTTTCATATATTGACTGTATGAAATAAAGTGATAGGAAGGGCCAAAAATAAAGCAGGTCTGCTTTCCCTATTTGCGAATTAATATAAAATAACAAGAACTACCATTTTTTCAGGTTGTTCCCGCCAGATGGCCGGCGAAAGAATCCTAACGGGTGTCCCATCTCCGCCACGTTCTTTGTCTCCAACAATTTCACTGATTATTGTATGGTAGGTAAGCTTCACGCTAGAGGAATGGAGATTGGCGATCACAGTGTCACACACAAGCTACCCAGAATGTGGTGGACAGACGCTGATCGTCCAGCTATGGAATACGAGGTAAGACAGCATTAAATGTACGAACAGTACATACATATGCAGACTATCTAGCATGTAAGACATTTCATTAAGGGTTTGAACACTACATACACTTGCAGGTTATTTGAATGTAAGACATTAAATTAAGTATTTGAACAGCACATGCATGTGCAGACCCTCTGGCATATAACACATAGCATTAAGTGTTTGAACAGCACATACATTAGCGGGCTATCTGGCATGTAAGACATTGCATTCAAGGTTTGAACAACACATACATATTCAGATTATCTGACATACAGCGTTGGTGTACTAGTAAAATAAAAGTAAAGGACACTTTTACACGAATTAAAGTGTCTTGCGCAAATGTTGTGGTACATATAGAATGATTCATATATTTATTAATTATTTATATATAATATCATTAATTTATTATTTCATATAGATTCATTGTGATTCATATAGAATGGGGAAGCGGTTGATTTAATGAAGGAAATTGGATGATCAGCTCACCTTCCGTCCCAAGGGAATTGCCTGGCATGTGTATCATTGTTATAAATAAATAGTAATGCCCTCTATTGCTTTATCTGCCAGTTTATGAATACGGAAAGAAAAACAGTGGAAGAAGAATGGGAGATGTTCAAATCAAGCATTTTAAATACTGCAAAAATAACATGCGGAACCACGAAAAAACGCAAAACACGGATAAAGAAAATAACAAGTTGGTGGAACGCAGAAGTAAAGAAAGCGGTAAAAGAAAAAAAGGAAAAATATAAAAAGTGGTTGAAGAGCAAACAGGAATGTGATTACAGAGAATACAGAATAGCGAGAAGACATGTGAGTAGAATAGTAAAGAGGGAAAAACAGAAAGACTGGGAAGAGTATGGAGAAACCCTAAATAAAAACTACAAGGAGGCAACCAGAAACTTCTACAAAAAGATAAGTGCAATGCGAACCAGAGGAGAACCCTTTGACCCAACTGAAATAATTAACAGCGAAAATGGAGAACCAATAAGTGAACAAAACAGATCCTAATAAGATGGAAGCAGTATTTTGAACAACTTCTCAACATCCCATCAGATGTCACAGGAATTCAAGAGACCTACACAGATGTCACCGAGGAACTAGAACCAGACATACTAAAAGAAGAAATTATAGAAGCCATCAGATTAGCCCCATTGAACAAATCACCAGGACAGGATGAAATACCAAATGAACTAATTAAAGCAGCAAGGGAAGTAGGAACAGCTTGGCTACATAGACTATTCAACCATGTTTGGGTAGAACAACAGACACCACGAGACTGGGGAAACGCCATAATTATCCCAATTTGGAAAAACAAAGGCAGCAAAAGAGATTGCACACAATACAGAGGCATTTCACTGTTGAGTCATACTGGGAAAATATTTTGCAAAATTCTTGAAAAAAGATTACGAACTACTTTAGAACCCCAGCTAAGCGAAACGCAGCTTGGATTTAGGAAAAACAAAGGATGCACAGACGCCATTTTTGCTCTTAGACAACTTATAGAAAAATCAATTGAATTCAATGAAACACTCTACTTAGCCTTTGTTGACCAAGAAAAGGCATTCGATAGGGTAGATAGAAACAAGCTGTGGGAAATCCTTAAACAATATGGAGTGAGTACACATCTAACAAACCTATGTAGAAGTTTATACAACAACAGTGAATGCATAGTGAGAGCAACTGGAGGACACTCAGAACCCTTCACCATAAGATCTGGAGT
Source organism: Cepaea nemoralis (assembly GCA_014155875.1). Classification (NCBI taxonomy): domain Eukaryota; kingdom Metazoa; phylum Mollusca; class Gastropoda; order Stylommatophora; family Helicidae; genus Cepaea; species Cepaea nemoralis. The sequence goes on along the minus strand of JACEFZ010026385.1, from coordinate 12,197 downwards.
ACGACAAGGTTGTGTCCTGTCCCCTCTCTTGTTCATAACATATATAGACAACATATGTAAAGAAACCAGCCAAGCAGAGACAGCAAGAATACCGCATGACGAGAACACAGAAGAAGAACCATCTGCAAATCTAACCATTAGAGAACTCCTGTTTGCGGACGACCAAGCACTAATAGCAAAATCAGAAGCTGAATTACAAGACCACATGAATAGTCTAAACGAAATGTGTAGGGAACATAACATGAAAATTAGCACAAGCAAAACAGAGGTAATGACTATAACTAAAGAAGAACAAACAGCAACAATTCACCTAAACGAACATCCCTTGAAACAAGTAAAGAGCTTCAAGTACCTAGGAAGTATAATATCATCAAATGGCAGATCAGAAGACGAGATCGAAAATAGGTGCAATAAGGCAAATCAACTCATTGGACAAATGGCACCAATACTAAAGAACAAACATGTATCAATAACTACTAAGAAAGCACTTTACAACACAATCTTCCTACCAACTCTGTGCTACCAATGCCAAACCTGGACAATGACAGAAAAAGAGAAAAGAAAAATCACAACAACAGAAATGAGGTTCCTGAGAAGAATACTCAACGTATCAAGAAGAGATAAGATCAGAAATGAAGAAATCAGGACTAAAGTGGGGGTTAAAGCTGCTCTAGATTTTATTAGAAAGCAGCAAGTCAAATGGTTTGGCCATGCATGTAGGCTACCAGTCAACAGCATGCCACAACAAGCAATGATGTACAGACCAGATGGAAACAGAGGAAGAGGCCGACCACGTAAACGTTGGACGGAGGGAATAACAGAATCCATGGGAATGTCGATATACGAAGCCCATAACCGGGCACTCTCACGAAGTTTATACTTCACCTCGACACCGCAAGGTACAAGAGGAACATGATGAGATGAGATGAGAATATTGCATTAACTTCCCTCCCACCACAACAACGACTGCAATCTGTTAGTGTTGCGTATTCAACTATGTAAACAAAAACTACTGCTTCTGGCACCTAGCTGTCTTGACATACAATAATGTGTTTCATAGTGCTTTAAAAACCATGCATATTAACGACAACCCATGATAGAAACAAGAGATGAAGCTATAGCTCTCCATAGCGCAAAACCTGGGCTGAATTGTACAGACCATGTATTGCCCATGCAGCATGATCCCTCTCTCAGCCTGCCCAGTTTGCACCATAGGAAATATAACACCAATAGATCTAAACAAGACAAGCTGCAGAAGCTGTCGGATCAGTAAACCAATGCTCTAGCTGTCCGCCTGTCGGAGCTTCAGTCCTAGACCAGTTGTCGACCAAGACTACGGGACTGAAAGAAACCAAAGTACTAATAAATGCGTCAGATATTTCTCATTTTCATGTTTGTATTCTAGGGAAAAACTACTCTGTAAATGTCTAATGAATGCAATCAACAGCCTTTTCCCCCTTTAGTTTTGTTTTCACACAAGGAGTACCACCACACTGTTACAGTGAGCGGGCCTGCATTCTATATGCTCACATTCACTGTGATATTACATTTATAAATACGCTAACTATTAGAAATGTAACGATGGTATCATAGCCGATACTGGGATGTGAGAAGTTAGACCTTCGCGTGTCTAGACGATGCCATATGAGGTGGAGTGTACAGTTGCCTTCCTCGTCGCTTTCCTTCTCAGACAAATCTGGGAACAATCTTTTAAAACAAAACAAAAAACTTCTTGTACCCATTCTTATAAGGCTGTATCAATACCAGCCCTGCAGTGATCGTACACAAATTGTCCCCCCAACCGGACCACTGTCTAGGTAGGCCAACGTACTAACCCCTATGCCACTGTGCCTTCCCTTCGCAATGAAACGTTACTTTAAGTTGTACAACTATCTAACATCTACAGCAGTGGTTCTCAACCTTTTTTTGGCCCGTGCCCCCCTTCACCATATTTTCAGAATGCCATTCCCCCCCCCCCCTTTTTTTCGTATTTCCTACCTAAAAATTTCGCCCTGCCCCTACACAGTTTACGTAATAATGGAAGATAAATTTAATAGCACATACTAAATCAAGTCTAGATGTCCACATAAAACATGATTTGTGGGTCTACTTACTTTATAAATTGAATTTTAGAAGGGTGAGACGTACAGAACCGTACAGTGTGAAGGGAAAAACAATATCAAGTAATCGGTTCTTGAATTAACGCGATCTTGAAATAATAATCCTCCCCCCCCCCTGGAAACCCTAAAATTACGCCTGGGGGGGGGGGGGAATTCCCACCGTTTGATTACCACTAATCTACAGCTACCAACATTTGTATTATCTTACATAATCAGGTTCTGACTCAGCGGCGAAACCTAGCGGAGAAGGCTGGCATTCCCATCGAAGAGATCCGCGGATGGAGAAGCCCGTTTCTACAGCCAGCAGGAGATAACCTGTTCTCTGTCCTCCATGACAACAATTTCACGTTAGTACTTTCATTATTGTTTGTGTTCGCTGGCTTTGAACCTAAGCGTGGTCCATACACGTGCTACTACTTCTAGTAGTTTCCACTACTGGGGAGTGCTCAGGTCTAATTTTTGTGTATTTGCTTTTATTATTACCACTGTTCGATTTCTTGGTAAGGCGTTGATTTTTTTGATTTTTTTTTTCTGTAGGAGGCAAAAAGAAAATCCTAACCTGAACTAGCCAGGCGGCCTTAATTCCTCGGCTCAAGACACCCCCCCCCCCCCCCCCCCGCGCCTTACGCTGCAATATACTATAGGCAGAAGATGACAGACAGACAGCCCCTCCACATTAAGCGAATTCATTTCGACTTCTGAGGTACTTGTAATTTACGTCCCAGATTCAAGAACGAGAGGTCAACATTTTAATCCAACTAACCGGGGTAGGGACTGAACCGACTACCTCAGCACCAGTAGACCAAAAGTTTAAGAACGAGAGCTCGTAACAATTCTGCCATCATGACAACTGTACTTTGCTTATGTTTAAAATCGTTTCGAAAAACAAAGATATAGGTTTGGGAAGAGAGTGTGCCCTGTTGCTTCCGACATCAGACGCACAGATCACTATAAAGCAATGACTGATAGTGACGGAAACTTCTGAATTTAAGATAATAAGAAAAGGGAAAATGCTGAGCCTAGCATAGTAACTTAATTAATACATTAATAATTATTGTTTGCCACCTTAACTGTAAACGTAAGCTTGCGGGAGTTATTTAAAGAACGGTGCCTTTCTCTGACTAAGAACTGAATAAAATGATACACATCCATGTCCTTAATTAACTTTTCTGCTCTCATACTCAAGCTTTAGGATATGATGTGGAACAGTTACTGGATATAAAGCCCTATGTTTACTCTTCCGACTCTCTTTATATATTTATATGTATTTATATATATAGATTTATAGGTACGTAAAGTTTATTCAGAATTACGCTAAGATCTTATAAATATTTTTGTTTAACTCCCGTAACAGGAACGTGCCATGGTTATGTCACGTGTTAGGACCATAACATTTTGTAGATCTGTAAGCACCGAGGAATAGTTGGCCAGTCTTTCGCTGCTGTAGCGAACGACGAGAGTTAACATCGAACCCTTATCCTACCGCGCATCAGGGTAAATTCGAATTTTTTAAAACTGACTTGGCTCCCAGGTCGACCTAGCCTAAAATATATATCAAACAATGTTTTGGAATTTAAAGCAATCGGTGTGTTACTTACCACATCACCCACTGAGTGTTGATTGGTCTACACAAATATGGACGCAGATTGGTCTACAAAAATATGGATGCTGATTGGTCTGCAAAAATATGGATGCTGGTTGGTCTACAAAAATATGGTTGCTGGTTGGTCTACAAAAAATATGGATGCTGGTTGGTCTACAAAAAATATGGATGCCGATTGCTCTGCAAAAATATGGATGCTGATTGGACTACAAAAATATGGATGCTGATTGGTCTACAAAAATATGGATGCTGGTTGGTCTACAAAAAATATGGATGCCAATTGCTCTGTAAAAATATGGATGCTGGTTGGACTACAAAAATATGGATGCTGGTTGGTCTACAAAAATATGGATCTAGCACCGTCTGCCCAAATGCGTGTAAAAGGACTCTATATTTCATATAAGAAATAATCGATCAAAATATGATAAGTTGGTTGGTACAGAAAGAGCTAATAGGTTACTAAATTGTGGTTACAGTTTATACAACAATTGTATTTGTTTTCCCCAAACAAATAGATATGACGCAACGATGACTTATTCCTTTCCGAAGAACCTATACTCTCCAGTGCTGTGGCCGTTTACCTTAGATTACGGCTATACTTTGGTGTGCAATATCGCCCGCTGTCCGCAGAAACGCTATCCAGGTTTGTGGATTCTGCCTGTGGTAGTTGTGATGGATCACAGCGATCAGAAGCCATGTGCCTATGTTGATGACTGTGCCAATAAGCCAAGAGACAAAAACGAAGCTTATCAGGTAAATGCCAAGTTTTGTTTCAATAAACTCTCTTTCTCTCTTCAATAAACTCTCTCTCTCTCTCTCTCTCTCTCTCTCTCTCTCTCTCTCTCTCTCTCTCTCTCTCTCTCTCTCTCTCTCTCTCTCTCTCTCTCTCTCTCTCTCTCTCTCTCTCTCTCTCTCTCTCTCTCTCGCTTTCACACGCGTAATCCATACTTAATGTTTCGTTGCCGTTTTACAAGGACTTCTACACATTGGTCGTTCCAAATGCTTTTAGGCTACTGCCGACTATCTTTGGTACTCATTTCGTCTACTAATTGCTACAGGACCTGGTACTTACTGGAGACTGTGACTATACATTTCCCCTTAATTATTTGTTCTTTCTTAGATAACATATATTATAGTGATGTCTGTCTTTATAAGTTACGTATCTCTTGAGTTTCAGCTTAATATTACTTATCCGAAGATGGTATCTGATTAAACTCGCCCCATTTTATGTATTCTTTTATATGGAAAAATTCTTTATCCTATGACAAATTGATTAGCTACGCAAAAACTGGTAAATAACTCTCCATGTTCCTTTATTACCCTAATTCTGTGATTCCCCATGACCTCTTTAAAGCTTGAGTTATCCTAGCTTATCTTGTCATTTAGGCAGTAAATCAAAATTGAGATATTTCCATTTCTTTTGAGCTTCGTGACGAGTTCACCTTGGGTAGTGAGAGTGAACCACACCCTAGGTGTCTCTGGCACTCCCGTGTATTCTAGCCCCAGGGGTTGGATGAGCAGATACACATTTTTACTCTGTGGTTGATCTCAAATTAGTGAATTACGTCTACAAGCCCCTCCAGATTCTAGACCCCCACTAACTACCTACACCTGTGGAACAATGAACATTTAGGCATCGTCCGAGACCACACTCAATCATTATACAAAGAGCAAGTCAACTTACATAAAGTTTATTCTACCCTTGAGAATATAGAACTGAAATGAACATCCTGATAGAAGAATCTATTTACACAACTAGAAGATAGAGTAGAGACAGAATCAGAGATGTAGGTGTCTTCATCGAGTTGAGAAGTAGATTGGATGCAGATGTCCCGCCCAGTCGGTCCGCCACTCACCCGGCTTCCTTCCAGTGAGATGACTAGAACCTTGGAGACCACTCCGTCTCCAGAGCGTGGATCCACAACAATAGAGTCCCTGCTGGACCACACTTCACTGGACCAACTGCATCTATATCGCTCCCACGGAGTCACTGTTAATACAGTTCTCGAACACTACCGGTTGGGAGACAATCCTCCTGGACTTGGCTCCAAGTATTCGTTACTGCGATGAACTTAACTAGTCACTGACCAATCGAATGGTCTGTCACTCCTAGCACAGTCCCACTGCAGAACAGATCTGTCATTGACCAATTCAATGGTCCCTTCATCACATCACAGGAACATGGATGAACAAATGTCACTGACCAATTCAATGGTCTCTTACAGTCACACTGCTTGTAGAATCCGATATGGCTACTGAAAATGTTACTGAGTCCTACTAGAACACAGTTTATAATCTTGATACTGAGACAGTACATTAATAGAATCAGACATCTATTTCACGGAAACAATTCAGGTTGGACTATAATCCCATAGTCCCTTCCACCGGGTTACACTTGCCACAAGTCAATAGCTGGTGTAGTTCTTCTCAAGACCTACCACTAGAGCTGTCCGAAGAACCATTCAAGTGTCTGAAAATCAATTACTTCTGCGTTTAGGCAGAACCCCCGTCATAATAGACGGACCGGTGTTTCCTTTCGTTGAGCATGATTACTCAAAATGCTGAAATGTTCCTGGCAAAAACAGAGTATCTTCTATTAGCTGAAAACGATCACAAACCATCACTTCCCACACATGCACCTTCAGGGCAGTTGTATTTATTGCTGCAACCTTCACGCATGGTGAATCACATTGGGTACCTGGTGTGGTTGAGTCTGGCGTGATAAGTAAAGAACTGAACCCTTCGTTGTGTCACACGAAGTGGTTTCCTGCCAACAACATTATAGTTGACTGGTTCCTCAACAGGCAAACTCCTGAAAAGGAAGAGCGACCGGTGAGAGTATACTGGCCCAAACATTAGTCCACATGCATCCTACCAATAACTACTCAACCCTCAGTCATGCTACTTAGTTATGCATATAACTAAAGCATTATCTCTATATGAAGAGTAGAAAAGCATGGGTTCACAAATGTCAGCTGGCCTCACAGAACAGCCCGTCAAACAGCAAGAAATCAGAATGACGAGTCTGATCGTAGGTCTCACCTATCCCTAATCATCTACCAGTCGTCGCTAACGTCAGTAGTGATACAAGGCTGTTATTATAGTTCTAATTTAATCGAACTAAACAAATAGGTAAAGAGTCCCTGGACTCGTTCCTAACATCATCAATGTTCCTTAAGAAACATATCTTGATCAATATACCATCCCTCGGGATATAGGAATAGGACATGATCACATCCACTATGTACACAAGCCTGTTTGCTGGTGGGATCACCTGCCCACGCCATAGCAAACTCTTCTTATCCGACTCTGCCTTAGAGTCAAGAAGCCTTCTTGAGAATACATGTTCCCCACATGTTCCAAGGGTAATGTTCCAATTCTGTCCTTCCAATTCTGTCCTCCCCAAGTGGTTTAGCCTAGGCATGGACTGAACTTCATCGTTGGTTTGGCCTACCAACACATACTTTCATAACTTGCTTTTATTTCCCCCATATCCTATATTTCCCTAGTCTCATACAGCCTCCTTGCATCCTTCCATACTTCCAGCACCTTAGCATTCACTCGCACTAGCACCAGTATGAAAGAAACAGGATAGCTTAGACAAGGTTTCAGAACGCATATTTATATCGCGACGGCACGCAGTGTTATCTCACGTCGACCTATTCGGCGTTCGGAATTACTCCAGGAAGTATCACATGCCATGACCTAATATATATACACAATGTCACCTCATATATATATATATATAGAGATATAGCACCACAGCCACTTACCTCTCCACAGAAATCCGCTGTTCCACACAATGAATTCACTATTACGTTAGTACACAATAGTTACATCATTCCTGGTGGCACAGAACTACGTTCTTCCTTTACTTAGTAACTAAGCACACTTTTGTCTGAATCTCCACCTACCAACTTACCTGGTTTTCTAACCGTTCTTCTGGCTTCAGCAACTGACTGACATAATCTAAGTTTCCATCCGGCACAAGTAACTAGGATTTATTCTAACACAGCAACCTAATAGATGCAACGATTGGCAATATATGGTACATATATTTGGAACCCAAATCGTCCACATCACATTACGGCGTTCCTAACAGCTGATTCGCGAGCACACGGTAAACAAACCCACGATTCACCGTCAACTGCGTTATCGATCGGTTTGCTAATTAGTATGCAAGGACATCCGCATAGGTAATGAGGTTAGAACAATGGCGTGTGGAACACACGTACAAAGTTAAATGATTTAAACAAGTATCTACCTGAATGAGGAAACCAGATCTCCAGTCAGCTTCCGAACTGTTCAAGGGCTTCTCAGCTTCCTTTACATAACAGTCAGCCGAATCATGGTGGAGGTGAGACGCAACACAAAATTTGGCTCACATCAGGCCTGCGTCTGTTCTGTTCGAACAACAGTAAGTGAATGACTGGTTTAGCCACATTCCCGCTTCGTGCCAACTCAATGCGCACTAGAAGCGAGTGCTTCTTGAGAAAAGATACTTTCTCGGGAAACCGTCATTCCCCGCCTAGAGTTTCTAGATCTCTCCGCACGAGAATTTAGAGCGATACCCCGCATCATGGGTTACTCGAATTTCGGTGTTTCGAGAAGATTCTAGATAATAAGTCCTCCATCGGCTTCCCTCAGTCTAATTTTAGCTGGGAAAGTCCCCGATGACGCGCCAAAATAGTGCGGGATCTTGACGACCCAAGACAGATAAACGCGTTTCGTCACAGTCAAGTCCTCCTCAATTGATTCATCCTTGTCAATTGCTGATTGTAACACTGGAGTACATTCCTGTTTTTCTTTGTTCTAACTGTTGCTGCTTTTATTCTCGCAGTAATTGCTTCCTACTATAGCAGGGCTTTCTCTGCCTCTTTAATGCCTTAGGACCACTTGATTATTGTGGTGGACATTTCCCTCTGAGTGGTCTGAGAACAGCACTGTTTCACGTGCACTGAGAAACGTTTTTCCTATTCTGTTTCACCTTGTTTAACAAAATTCCAAAATGATAACCACATAGTATGTCATCTCATCCGCGTTGTCTTTTCCAATTCATACATAGTTCTAACATTGCAGGTGCCAATTCTATACATTTCCTTACGTAAAAGGTCTTAATTCTGCGATCCGGACTCCTTGCGACTTTCTCTGCGTCGTGTCATACCTCTTCTAGAAGAGCCTCTTTTCCTCTTGGTCAGTTTAGTTATTCGTTTCGCTTATTTTTAGACTTGTTCATGTTTCGTTTGAATTGTTAGCTAAAGTTTTTCCACTGAATGGAGAGGCCATCCCAAACCCAACCCGCCATATTCATCTCTTACGGCATGAATTAATGTTACATGCAACAGGACGTTTCTGTATATATGCATGTTGTGCTAGACTGTATCTTGACCAGTGTTGATATTGTCTGTTAATTTATTTTATTGACACACTCTTGCTGTTTTGCTGACAACTTCATAGTACCTATGCCTTTAATTAATTTTATCGTTGCATTTCAGATGTTATGGAAGAATTTTCTCAGAAATTACCGCAGCAACAGGGCTCCCCTGTACTTGAACCTACACTCGCCGTACCTCAACACACAGTACCAGCTTGAAGCCATGGACGAGTTCATTCAGAAAATGGTTTCCATTGACGACGTGTATGTTGTTACAGTTACGCAAGCCTTGCAATGGCAGATGAATCCGACTCCACTCAGTCAGCTTAAGAACTTCCAGAGCTTTCAATGTCCGAACTTTGAATCAAATCTAGAAAACAAAAAGCAATGTCAGTTTACCTATAAACACAAAACAGCACCAGGAGCTAAAAACACTACAGAAGAATATGTACTTACAACACATTCTTCGAGCCCAAATTCCAACAAGGAAACAAGAGGCAAATCTAAAATTACCAACCCTAAGCCGAATCACCAGAACAAGATAAAACTCAGTCCTGGGAAGCCACCCTCGCTATCCAATAATAATGATAAGCAACAAGAAGAAACAGACAAGAGCGAAGAAACTGTTAATACACACCACGAGAACGAAATAGACGAGCCAAGTGGCATTCGCCATTTTCATAATTACAAAACGCACAAGCCTTGGTTTCTGAAGAGTGTCGCAGTCGCCTCAACGTATAGTTCTACTTTGCTGTATTTGGTGGTCGCTTCGTTTTACATGATCAGCCAAGCCTTTAATATTTTCTAGATAATATATCAATACACACGGGCGCGCGCGCGTGTGTGTGTGTGTGTGTGTTCGCGCGCGTTTCTTTGTATATATGTATTTAGGGATTATCCTTGGCGAAGTGGCCAAGCCGTCTGTCTCGCGCTCCAAAGGTTGTGGGTTCGATTCCGGGTTATATCTTTCGATTCACGGGTGTATTTTTATCGCAGACTCCTGGGGGTCGTAGCAGGAGCTACGGGGGTCGACCAAGCATTGCCCCACCTGGTCCTGTCTTTCCATAGAACGAGAAGCCGCCTGCCGAGAGCATCACACAAAGCGCGACTGATGTAGCTTCAGTGGTGACACGCGCGGGTCTTCGGAAAAATGGTTTCGTGGTCTGAACGATATGTTTGTGTGTGCATGCGCGCGAGTAAATTAGAACTAACACTGGATTATATTGACAATCACATAACGCAGCAAGGATTCTGTCTATCTCAGACAGTTGTGACATTCACCTTCCACTCCAAGCCTCCACCAGTATCAAGTAACACATGGGTCTGAAGCCGTTGACAGCTGAACTGCTGGGCGACATGTAATAATATCAGCGAAACCAGCTGTATTTACATTTCAGATTATATTTAGGACTCAAAGAATCCTTAATGTCTGCTTCAAACCAAGTACTCAGCAGAAGAAGAAGAAGAAGAAGAAGAAGAAGAAGAAGAAGAAGAAGAAGAAGAAGAAGAAGAAGAAGAAGAAGAAGAAGAAGAAGTTTAAAAGAATGAGGGGGACGAAGAAGGAGAAGAAGAAGAAAAAGTGAAAAATAATGGTGGTGAGGAAGAAAAAGGATAAGGAGGAGGTGAGGGTAAAGAGAAGAAGCGGGAGGAGGATGAGTATGGGAATGATAAGAAAGGGGGAAACGGATGGGAAAGAAGAAGAAGAACGCGGAGGTCGACGATGAATAGGAAGAAGAAGATTACGGATTGAACTATGGATTGGTAATACAGATATCTGGGACAGAATGAAGTAATATTTTGAAACTTCTGATGAATGAGATAGATGGCTGGGACAGACTGAAGTAATATTTTGAAACTACTGATAAATGAGATAGATGGCTAGGACAGAATGAATATTTTGAAACTACTGATGAATGACATAGATGGTTGGGACAGACTGAATATTTTGAAACTACTGATGAATGAGATAGATTGCTGGAACAGAATGAAGTAACATTTTTAAACTACTGATGAATGAGACAGATGACTGGGACAGAAGGAAGTAATATTTCGAAACTAATGATGTATGAGATAGATGGATGGGTCAGAATAAAGTATTATTTTGAAACTACTAATGAATGAGATAGATGGCTGGGACAGAATGTAGTAATATTTTGAAATTACTGATGAATGAGATAGATGGCTATGACAGAAGGAAGTAATATTTTGAAACTGATGATGTATGCGATAGATGGCTGGGACAGAAAGAGGTAAAGCTGTATATCTAACGGATGAGATAGACGACTTGGACAGACGGGAGCCAAGCGGCAAGTGTGGCAATATATAGCAATAGCCCATGTCTACCTCAGGCAGACTAAATGGGTGATAATAACAGATATACATAAGAAATATCCACGAGTCGAACACCAAGCAGTCAAGATATTTGGCATAAAAAAAAGTTCATGTCAAGTTAGTGTGAATACATTATGAACTTTTAATAAATATGCGGCCAGAAATGAGTGAAATAACTCTCAGTGGATTTTGATATGCTCTGTTATAATTGTCTTGGTAATTTTTAAATGTCAAAGCCAGTCGCAAGTTCATCATCATATAATCGTGTACGAGGTGAGATAATTAAGAACTCTCCTGGTGTTCTTATCCATCTGATCTAATCACGTGTGTACAATATACATACATGCGTACACAGACAGATACACTGTACACACATATTAAGTAAAGAAATGGTAAATTACGAGTTAAGCAATACGTTATTTATAATGTACCATGCTGGGCAGTACGTGTCAATATATTATCTAGTAACCTTGTCGTATGTTCTTGTCAAGTCTAAACACTGATCGTCTTACAGCAGTGGTTCTCAACCAGTGGGGAATCCTCCCCCCCCCCGCTCTCAAGGGGGGAATTTTAGGGTTTCCAGGGGTATTGGGGGGAAGGGGGGGGGGGGGAATTAAGACCACAGATTGGCAGACTCAGAATGGCATCAGGCACAATATCCTGGTTTTCTATTGAGTGTTTTGTTTGATGAAGCACAATTTTCTGGCATTCTGATGTCGTGTATAAAGTGACAATTCTTTGATGTTTTACTATACTATAAAATTAATCT
>JACEFZ010026384.1:0-13736 GCA_014155875.1 Cepaea nemoralis | reverse complement strand
CACCGTAATTACGCTCCGGGGTGATGTCACCTGTGGAAATGTTACAGACAATCCGGCTCAGATCTACGTGACATGTCACCGGAAATTTACGACAAATCCGGCTAGATCTACGTGATCAGTGTCACCGGGAATGTTGACAGACAAATCCGCTCAGATCTACGTGAGAGTGTCACCGGGAAATGTTGACAGCAAATCCGGCTCAGATCTACGTGTCAGTGTCACGGGAATGTTGACAGACAAATCCGGCTCAGATCTACGTGATCAGTGTCACCGGGAAATGTTGACAGACAATCCGGCTCAGATCTACGTGATGTGTCACGGGGAATGTGACAGACAATCCGCTCAGATCTACGTGACAGTGTCACCGGGAAATGTTGACAACAACCGGCTCAATCTACGTGATCATGTCACCGGGGAAATGTTGACAGACAAATCGCTCAATCTACGTGATGTGTCCGGAAATGTTGACAGACAATCCGGCTCATCTACGTGATTGTCACGGGAATGTTGAAGACAAATCCGGCTCAGATCTACGTGTGTGTCACGGGAATGTTGACAGCAATCCGCTCAATCTACGTGTCAGTGTCACCGGGGAAATGTTGACAGACAAATCCGCTCAGATCTACGTGATCAGTGTCACCGGGGAAATGTTGACAGACAAATCCGGCTCAGATCTACGTGATGAGTGTCACCGGGAAATGTTGACAGACAAATCCGGCTCAGATCTACGTGATGAGTGTCACCGGGGAAATGTTGACAGACAAATCCGGCTCAGATCTACGTGATCGAGTGTCACCGGGAAATGTTGACAGAAAAATCCGGCTCAGATCTACGTGATCGAGTGCCACCGGGGAAATGTTGACAGACAAATCCGGCTCAGATCTACGTGATGAGTGTCACCGGGAAATGTTGACAGACAAATCCGGCTCAGATCTACGTGATCAGTGTCACCGGGGAAATGTTGACAGACAAATCCGGCTCAGATCTACGTGATCAGTGTCACCGGGGAAATGTTGACAGACAAATCCGGCTCAGATCTACGTGATCAGTGTCACCGGGGAAAACTTTGCACAGACACAATCGGCTCCAAATTACGTGATACAGTGTCACGTCGGGAATGTTGACAGACAAATCCGGCTCAGATCTACGTGATCAGTTCACGGGAAATGTGGGGAAATGGACAGACAAATCCGGCTCAGATCTACGTGATCAGTGTCACGGGGAAATGTTGACAGACAAATCCGGCTCAGATCTACGTGATCAGTGTCACCGGGGAAATGTTGACAGACAAATCCGGCTCAGATCTACGTGATCAGTGTCACCGGGGAAATGTTGACAGACAAATCCGGCTCAGATCTACGTGATGGGTGTCACCGTGGAAATGTTGACAGGCAAATCCGGCTCAGATCTACGGATGTGTGTCACCGGGGAAATGTTGACAGACAAATCCTGCTCAGATCTACGTGATCAGTGTCACCGGGGAAATGTTGACAGACAACTCCGGCTCAGATCTACATGATCAGTGTCACCGGGAAATGTTGACAGACAAATCCGGCTCAGATCTACGTGATGGTGTCACCGGGAAATGTTGACAGACAAATCCGGCTCAGATCTACGTGATCAGTGTCACTGGGAAATGTTGACAGACAAACTCCGGCTCAGATCTACGTGATCGAGTGTCACGGGAAATGTTGACAGACAATCCGGCTCAGATCTACGTGAAGTGTCACGGGGAAATTGACAGACAAATCCGGCTCAGATCTACGTGATGGTGTCACCGGGAAATGTTGACAGACAAATCCGGCTCAGATCTACGTGAAGTGTCACCGGGAAATGTTGACAGACAATCCGGCTCAGATCTACGTGATCAGTGTCACCGGGAATGTTGACAGACAAATCCGGCTCAGATCTACGTGTCATGTCACCGGGAATGGACAGACAAATCCGGCTCAGATCTACGTGAAAGTGTCACGGGAAATGTTGACAGACAAATCCGGCTCAGATCTACGTGAGGGTGTCACCGGGAAATGTTGACAGACAAATCCGGCTCAGATCTACGGATGTGTCACCGGGAAATGTTGACAGACAAATCTGCTGATCTACGTGAAGTGTCACCGGGGAAATGTTGACAGACAACTCCGGCTCAGATCTACGTGATCAGTGTCACCGGGAAATGTTGACAGACAATCCGGCTCAGATCTACGTGATGTGTCACCGGGAAATGTTGACAGACAATCCGGCTCAGATCTACGTGATCAGTGTCACCGGGGAAATGTTGACAGACAAATCCGGCTCAGATCTACGTGACGAGTGTCACCGGGGAAATGTTGACAGACAAATCCGGCTCAGATCTACGTGATGGGTGTCACCGGGGAAATGTTGACAGACAAATCCGGCTCAGATCTACGTGACGAGTGTCACCGGGGAAATGTTGACAGACAAATCCGGCTCAGATCTACGTGATCAGTGTCACCGGGGAAATGTTGACAGACAAATCCGGCTCAGATCTACGTGATCGTGTCACCGGGGAAATGTTGACAGACAAATCCGGCTCAGACTACGTGATCAGTGTCACGGGGAAATGTTGACAGACAAATCGGCTCAGATCTACGTGAGGTGTCACCGTGAAATGTTGACAGGCAAATCGGCTCAGATCTACGGATGGTCACCGGGAAATGTTGACAGAAAATCTGCTCAGATCTACGTGATCAGTGTCACCGGGAAATGTTGACAGACATCCGGCTCAGATCTACATGATCAGTGTCACCGGGAAATGTTGACAGAACTCCGGCTCAGATCTACGTGATAAGTGTCACCGGAAATGTTGACAGACAAATCCGGCTCAGATCTACGTGATCAGTGTCACGGGAAATGTTGACAGACAAATCCGCTCTGATCTACGTGATGGGTGTCACCGTGGAAATGTTGACAGGCAAATCCGGCTCAGATCTACGTGATTCATGTCACGGGGAAAATGTTTGACAGAGCAAATCCGGCTCAGATCTACGTGAGCAGTGTCACCGGGGGAAATGTTGACAGGCAATCCGGCTCAGATCTACGTGATCAGTGTCACCGGGGAAATATTGACAGACAAATCCGGCTCAGATCTACGTGACGAGTGTCACCGGGGAAATGTTGACAGACAAATCCGGCTCAGATCTACGTGATCGGTGTCACCGGGGAAATGTTGACAGACAAATCCGGCTCAGATCTACGTGATGGGTGTCACCGGGGAAATGTTGACAGACACATCCGGCTCAGATCTACGTGACGAGTGTCACCGGGGAAATGTTGACAGACAAATCCGGCTCAGATCTACGTGATCAGTGTCACCGGGGAAATGTTGACAGACAAATCCGGCTCAAATCTACGTGATCAGTGTCACCGGGGTAAATGTTGACAGACAAATCCGGCTCAGATCTACGTGATCAGTGTCACGGGGAAATGTTGACAGACAAATCCGGCTCTGATCTACGTGATGGGTGTCACCGTGGAAATGTTGACAGACAAATCCGGCTCAGATCTACGGATGTGTGTCACCGGGGAAATGTTGACAGACAAATCCGGCTCAGATCTACGTGATCAGTGTCACCGGGGAAATGTTGACAGACAACTCCGGCTCAGATCTACATGATCAGTGTCACCGGGGAAATGTTGACAGACAACTCCGGCTCAGATCTACGTGATCAGTGTCACCGGGGAAATGTTGACAGACAAATCCGGCTCAGATCTACGTGATGGGTGTCACCGGGGAAAGTGTATGACAGACCAAATCCGGCTCAGATCTACGTGATGAGTGTCACCGGGGAAATGTTGACAGACAATCCGGGCTCAGCATCTACGTGACGAGTGTCACCGGGGAATGTTGCAAGACAAATCCGCTCAGATCTACTGTGTACGAGGTGTCACCGGGGACATGTTGTACAGACAAATCCGGCTCAGATCTACGTGTATGGGTGTCACCTGGGGAAATGTTGACAGACAAATCCACGGGCTCAGATCTACGTGATCGAGTGTCACCGGGGAAATGTTGACAGACAACTCCGGCTCAGATCTACGTGACGAGTGTCACCGGGGAAATGTTGACAGACAAATCCGGCTCACGATCTACGTGATCAGTGTCACCGGAGTAAATGTTGACAGACAAATCAGGCTCAGATCTACGTGATCAGTGTCACCGGGAAATGTTGACAGACAAATCCGGCTCAGATCTACGTGATCAGTGTCACCGGGGAAATGTTGACAGACAAATCCGGCTCAGATCTACGTGATCAGTGTCACGGGGAAATGTTGACAGACAAATCCGGCTCAGATCTACGTGATCAGTGTCACGGGGAAATGTTGACAGACAAATCCGGCTCAGATCTACGTGATGGGTGTCACCGTGGAAATGTTGACAGGCAAATCCGGCTCAGATCTACGGATGTGTCACCGGGGAAATGTTGACAGACAATCCGGCTCAGATCTACTGATCAGTGTCACCGGGGAAATGTTGACAGACAACTCCGGCTCAGATCTACGTGATCAGTGTCACCGGGAAATGTTGACAGACAAATCCGGCTCAGATCTACGTGATGTGTCCCCGGGGAAATGTTGACAGACAAATCCGGCTCGATCTACGTGATGGGTGTCCCCGGGAAATGTTGACGGGCAAATCCGGCTCAGATCTACGTGACAGTGTCCCCGGGGAAATGTTGACAGCAAATCCGGCTCAGATCTACGTGACAGTGTCACCGGGGAAATGTTGACGGGCAAATCCGGCTCAGATCTACGTGAGGGGTGTCACGGGGAAATTTGACAGACAAATCCGGCTCAGATCTACGTGACGAGTGTCCCCGGGGAAATGTTGACAGACAAATCCGGCTCAGATCTACGTGATGGGTGTCCCCGGGGAAATGTTGACAGACAAATCCGGCTCAGATCTACGTGATGAGTGTCACCGGGGAAATGTTGACAGAAAAACCCCGGGCTCAGATCTACGTGACGAGTGTCACCGGGGAAATGTTGACAGACAAATCCGGCTCAGATCTACGTGACGAGTGTCCCCGGGGGAAAAAGTTGACAGACAAATCCGGCTCAGATCTACGTGAGGGGTGTCACTGGGGAAATGTTGACAGAAAAATCCGGCTCAGATCTACGTGATGAGTGTCACCGGGGAAATTTTGACAGAAAAATCCGGCTCAGATTACGTGACGAGTTGTCACCGGGGAAATGTTGACAGACAAATCCGGCTCAGATCTACGTGACGGTGGCACCGGAGAAATGTTGACAGACAAATCCGGCGTCAGATACTACGGTGACTGAGGTGTCACCGGGGAAATGTTGACAGACAATCCCGGCTCAGATCTACGTGAAGCAGTGTCACCGGGGAAATGTTGACAGACAATCCGGCTTCAGATCTACGTGATCAGTGTCACCGGGGATGTTTGACAGAACAAATCCGGCCTCAGAGTCTACGTGATCAGTGTCACGGGGAAATGTTGACAGGACAAAATCCGGCTCAGATCTACGTGATGGGTGTCACCGTGGAAATGTTGACAGGCAAATCCGGCTCAGATCTACGGATGTGTGTCACCGGGATGTTGACAGGACAATCATGCTCAGATCTACGTGATCAGTGCACGGGAATGTTGACAGACGCTCGGCTCAGATCTACAGTGATC
Organism: Cepaea nemoralis; assembly: GCA_014155875.1. Taxonomy (NCBI): domain Eukaryota; kingdom Metazoa; phylum Mollusca; class Gastropoda; order Stylommatophora; family Helicidae; genus Cepaea; species Cepaea nemoralis. The sequence goes on along the minus strand of JACEFZ010026384.1, from coordinate 8,073 downwards.
AGTCGTCATCCGGGGAAATGTTGACAGACAACTCCGGCTCAGAATCTACTTGATCAGTGTCACCGGGGAAATGTTGACAGACAACTCCGGCTCAGATCTACGTGATCAGTGTCACCGGGAAATGTTGACAGACAAATCCGGCTCAGATCTACGTGATGAGTGTCACCGGGGAAATGTTGACAGACAAATCCGGCTCAGATCTACGTGACGAGTGTCACCGGGGAAATGTTGACAGACAAATCCGGCTCAGATCTACGTGATCAGTGTCACCGGGGAAATGTTGACAGACAAATCGGCTCAGATCTACGTGATCAGGTGTCACCGGGGAAATGTTGACAGACAAATCCGGCTCAGATCTACGTGATCAGTGTCACCGGAGAAATGTTGACAGACAAATCCGGCTCAGATCTACGTGATCAGTGTCACGGGGAAATGTTGACAGACAAATCCGGCTCAGATCTACGTGATCAGTGTCACCGGGGAAATGTTGACAGGACAAATCCGGCTCAGATCTACGTGATCAGTGTCACCGGGGAAATGTTGACAGACAAATCCGGCTCAGATCTACGTGTTTATGTCCCCGGGGAAATGTTGACAGACAAACCCGGCTCAGATCTACGTGACAGTGTCCCCGGGGAAATGTTGACAGAAAAAATCCGGCTCAGATCTACGTGATGGGTGTCCCCGGGGAAAAATGTTGACAGACAAACCCGGCTCAGATCTACGTGACGAGTGTCACCGGGGAAATGTGACAGACAAATCCGGCTCAATCTACGTGATGGGTGTCACCGGGGAAATGTTGACAGACAAATCCGGCTCAGTTTACGTGACGAGTGTCCCCGGGGAAATGTTGACAGACAAATCCGGCTCAGATCTACGTGATCAGTGTCACCGGGAAATGTTGACAGAAAAACCGGCTCAGATCTACGTGATCATTTGTCACCGGGGAAAGTTGACAGACAAATCCGGCTCAGATCTACGTGATCAGTGTCAGGGGGAAATGTTGACAGACAAATCCGGCTCAGATCTACGTGATGGGTGTCACCGTGGAAATGTTGACAGGCAAATCCGGCTCAGATCTACGGATGTGTGTCACCGGGGAAATGTTGACAGACAAATCATGCTCAGATCTACGTGATCAGTGTCACCGGGGAAATGTTGACAGACAACTCCGGCTCAGATCTACATGATCAGTGTCACCGGGGAAATGTTGACAGACAACTCCGGCTCAGATCTACGTGATCAGTGTCACCGGGAAATGTTGACAGACAAATCCGGCTCAGATCTACGTGATGAGTGTCACCGGCGAAATGTTGACAGACAACTCCGGCTCAGATCTACGTGACGAGTGTCCCCGGGGAAATGTTGACAGACAAATCCGGCTCAGATTACGTGATGAGTGTCCCCGGGGGAAATGTTGACAGACAAACCGGTCAGATCTACGTGACGAGTGTAAACCGGGGAAATGTTGACAGACAAATCCGGCTCAGATCTACGTGATCAGTGCCCCGGGGAAATGTTGACAGCAAATCCGGCTCAGATCTACGTGATCAGTGTCACCGGGGAAATGTTGACAGCAAATCCGGCTCAGATCTACGTGATCAGTGTCCCCGGGGGAAAAAATGTTACAGACAAATCCGGCTCAGATCTACGTGATCAGTGTCACGGGGAAATGTTGCAGACAAATCCGGCTCAGATCTACGTGATCAGTGTCCCCGGGGAAATGTTGACAGAAAAATCCGGCTCAGATCTACGTGTTTAGTGTCGGGGGGGAAATGTTGACAGACAAATCCGCTCAGATCTACGTGTTTAGTGTCACGGGGAAATGTTGACAGACAAATCCGGCTCAGATCTACGTGAGGGAGTGTCACCGGGGAAATGTTGACAGACAAATCCGGCTCAGATCTACGTGATGAGTGTCCCCCGGGGAAATGTTGACAGAAAAACCCCGGCTCAGTTTTTTGAAACCGCTTGCCTTAAACTTTGGCAAAAAATTTAAAAAAAAACCCAAAGGTCGTGCGGATAATGGAGTGGATATAAAATTGGCTAGAGATAACAAGACATTTTGGGGTTTGTTTACTCCAATCACAAAAACCGTGGGACAGGTCCACCGACTGAAAAAATATACTACACTTGGGTCGAAACCCTTTTTAAACGGAAATGTCAGGCCGGTTACTGAGTTTAAAACTGGGCCCACGAAAAGCGATCTTCCGGTGCGTAAAATTTGCTCCAGGGCGATTTGGAAGCAGACCCTTTGAGTTTTTTCAGTGTATGGGCGTTTGGTCATTTCCCGAAAACAATGGCAAAAACTACAAAGTAAAAATTGCCACGTTTGCTGGGCTTGATTGCGACGTCCCGTAAAGGAAAGCTATAGGTGTTTATTTTTTTTCCCCTTTTTAAAAATTTAATATTCAGTAACCCCCCTGAGGCCCAAAAAATGAGAATAGCCCTATAAACCTTTCATTATGGCCAACCCAAAAAAAAAATTTTTTTTCTGGAGATTTTTACGGAGATTTTCAAAGTTTTTTTATATGCGGTATATAATTTTGGCCAGGGATTAAAACCCCTCTTTTTAAAAATATTACAGCTTCAGCCCAAAACAATCCCCTCTTTATTTTTAAATTGGGCTCGCGGTTCGTTTGGGAAAAAACAGCGCGGAGTTAAATGGTATTGTTTAGAGGTGTCCCCAAAGGGGGTTCTTTCATGAAAAGTGATTTATAAATAAAAAAGTGACTCGGCCAGGCTTCGCCCAGCTCCTTTGGGGGGGATCATCTATTATCTATCTATCTATCTATCTACTATTTATCTACTATCTATCTATCTACTATCTATCTATCTATCTATCTATTATCATCTATTATCTATCTATTTATCTATTATCTATCTATCTATCTATCTAGGAGAGAGAGAGAGAGAGAGGGAGGGAGAGGAGAGATGAGAGAAGGGGAGGGGGGAGAGAGAGAGAGAGAGAGAGCACCCCTATTTTACGTTTACATAATTTTTTGTACACATTTTTCCATGTTTAAAATTTTTATGAAAAATGCTCATGACAAGTGGCAGTGTATGTGTTTTGAGTAAAGTGTGGGGGTTGGGTTTATACTAGTTTTAATACTAACGTTTAGGGGAAAATTTTTATGTTTTTAGATGTGAGAAGTGTGAGTGGATGTGGAGGGTGTGTGGAGTGGGGGAATGTGTGGCTGGGGGGGGGGGGGGGGGGGGGGTAGCTTTTTGGATGGGTTGGGGGGGTGGGTTTTTTTTGGGGAAATGGGATTTTGGGGTTGGGGGTGGGATGTGTGGAGGATGTGGGGGGGGGAAAAGTAGGGTGTTGGAATGGGTGGGGGGATTTGTGTATGGGTGGGGAATGTGTAGGGGACGGATGCGGGGGATGGTTTTTAGTGGATGGAGATGGGGGGATGGTTTGGGAAGTATGTGGGGGGGGAAAAGGGGTTGTGTGGGTAGGGGTTTGTGATGGGTGGTTTGGGGGAGGGGAAGGGCGGGTGGGGAGGGGTTTAGGGTGTGGGGGTTTTGAGATAGTGTGCGGGTGTTGGTGGGGGATGTGTAAATTTGTTTGGTGTGGGGGGAGGGTAGTTTGTGGGGGTTGGGTGGAGGTAGTGTTTGGGTGGGGGTGTGTGTGAGGGGTTGGGGGAATGGCGTAGGGGGGGGTATATGTGTGGGGTGAGGGGGGTTTGGTGGGGGTTTGGGGGGAAGTATGGGGGGGAGTGTGGGGGGGAAAGAGTGTGGGTGGGGGTGTGTGAGTGGCTTGGGGATGTGTAGGGGGGTGGGGGAGTTGTATGGTTCGGGTGGGATGTGTGAGGGGGGGAAAGGATGTTGTGGGGGGTAGGGGTTTTTGTAAATCGAGAGAGGGTTTTGGTTTTAGGAGGGGTGGGGGGGGGCCGGTTGTGTGGGTGGTAGTGGAGGAGTAGGGGAAAGGAGTGTGTGTTGGGGGAGGGGTTTGGGGAAATGCTTTTGTGTGGGTGGGGAAGGGGGTTTGGTGTGTTGGTTGGTGATACCCGTGGGTGAGGTAGGGTGTGTGGGTGGGGGATTTTTGTGGGGGTGTGAGTGGGGGGTAGGGGGGGGGGTGGGTAAGGGTATCTTTGTGGGTGGGGGGGGAATTTTGTGTGGTATCTGGGTGGGGGTTTATGTGTGTGGTGTGTAAGGGGGATGTTTTGGGGGGGAGATTTGGGGTGTGGGTGCGTGGGTTGGGAATAGTGCGGCTAGGAGGTTTAAATTTGATGTGTGGGGGGGGGATTTTGTGGGGGGGGTTGGGTTTGGGCATGGGGGGGGGGTTTGGAATTTGTATGTGTGGGGTTGGGGTGTGTGTGAGGGGTTGGGATGTATGGGGGTTAGGGGGATGTGGGTGTGTGTGGGGGGGGGGGGGTAGGACATGCAGTGGGGGGGATGTGTTTGTTGGTTTTTGGGGTGTGTGGTGGATGTGCTTTTTGTGGGTTGGGGGGGATTGGTATGTGGGGGGGAATTGTTTCGATGGAGATGTGGGGGGGGGGGGGGGTTTAGGTGGGGTGGGGAGGAGGTGTGGGGTAGGTGTGAAATTGGGATGGCGGGTTGGTGGGGGGAAGTTTGTGAGTGGCGAGTGGGGTTTTGGTTGGGGGATCAGGTGAGGGCAGTGGGTGGAGGGGGAGTGGGGGGAGGGGGAGGGTGGGTTTGGGTTTGGGGTATGTAGGTGCCCCTTGGTTTTTCGTGTTTTGTGGGTTTGGTGGGGGTGGGGATGTGTCCCTTGGTGCGGTTTGTGGGTGGGTAGGGGGGGGTGTTGTGGGGGTTGGGGTGATGTATGGGTAGGTGGGGGATGGGGTTCATAGCATGGAAATTTGCCTTTTTTATGTTTACAACATTCATTTCACAATGTTATTTTTCTTCCTATTTTAAATTTTGGGAATGCTCTTGATGAACGAAAGACGAGTTTATTGGAAGGGCCCAAAGTAAAAGGGGGGCCGCCCCGCCCCAAATTTTTGAACCCCCAATAAAGTTTATTTGATGGGGATTTGATTTTATTCTATCTATCTATCTATCTAATTTTCTAAATTTTTCTACCATTACTATTATCTATTATTATCTATCTACTATCTTTAAATTTTCATGGTTTTATTAAAATTTTTAATGCCAAAAATGATAATTTTTTAAAATGAAAAAACGTAGATCACTGTAGGTTTTTTGAGAATTAGGGGGTATGAGAGAAAAGAGAGAGTAATAGAGAGAGAGAGAGAGAGAAGAGAGGAGAAGAGAAAGGGGGGGAGAAGAGAAAAGAGAGAGAGAGAGTTTAAAGAGGGGTGAGTATGTGTGTGCTGGGTAATAAAGAGAGAGAGGGAGAGAGAGGAAAGAGAGAGAGAGAGAGTGGAGAAAAGGAGAAAAGAGAGGAGAGAGAGAGTTGAGTGAAAGCATTTTCTGTAAATGGCCTTTCCCAAATTTTGTTTTTTTCATTTTTTCCCATTATCATGTTTTTGTATGACACTTGATTTTATCATTATATATATTTTATTTTTGGGGTTGTGTGTGTGTGGGGTGTGTGTTTTGTTTTATGTGTGGGGGTTAAGAAGAGAGAGAGAGAGAAAAAGAAGAAAAGAGAGAGAGAGAAAAGGGGAGAGATAGAGAAGGGCAGAGGGGAATGAGAGAGAGGGGGGAAGAGAGAGAGAAAGAGAAAAAAAGTTAAATTTGCATCACAAAAAAAATTTGAATTTACAAAATGTATATGAAAAAATTTTTCTCCATTTTTTTTAAATTTTTGAAACAATAAACACGAAATCGTCACTGAAAGGGTGTTTAAAGTGTGGGATTTTGATCATAATAGTAAATTGGGGGAGGGGGGATTTGTGTGTGGTGTGGGGGGGGTGGGATGTGTGGGTTGGTGGGGGGGGATTGTGGGGGGGGGGGGGATTTGTGGTGGGAAACGGGGATGTATGGGTTGGCGGGGAGATGTGGGCGTGGGGGGGGGTGCGTTTTTTGGCCCCTAATTTGGTTTGGGGTGAGGGGATGAAGGAGGTTGTTGATGGATTTGATAGGGGGTTTTAGGAAAATGGGGGGGGGAATATGTGGATGTGGGGACATGTGGTGGGTGGGAGAGTGGGGCAGGTGGGGGGTTGTGGTTTGGGGATGTGTTTTGTGGGTGAGTGATGTGTAGGGGGGGGAGTTTGGGTGGATGGGTGGGGGAGTGTGGGGTGGGTGGGGAATGTGTGGGGAAATGTGTTGGGGATGTGTGGGGGTTGGGGGAGGGGTGGTGTGGGTGTGGGTGAGGGTTTTTGGGGATATGTGTGTGGGTGGGGGATATTTTGGGCCCCTGGGGGGGGTTTGTGGGGGTTGGATGGAGGAGTATGGGGGGTAGTAGGGTGTTGTAGTTGGGGATTGTGGGAGGGGTTTAGGAGATGTGGGGGAGATGTTTGTGTGTGGGGGGGGAAGGGTTTTTTTTGGGATGGTGTGGGGGGGTTTTGTGTGTGAGGGGAGCGGGTGTGGAAAAAGGGATTTTATGTGGGGTGGGTGGGGTGTGATTGGGGTGTGCGGGGGGGTTTGAAGGATGTGGGGTGGGGGTTTTTGGGGGATGGGGGTTTAATGGGTGGTTGGGGTGTTGAGTGGGGGTGGGTAAAATAGGGGGGGGAGGGGCATTTTTTGATGAGTGAGTGAGGGAATTTTGTGTTAGGGGTTTGAGGGAAAAGTGCGGTGCCCAGGAGGGTGGGGAAGAGTTTTGGGTTTGGGGTTTGTATGTGGGGTGTGTGTGCGTGGATGGGAGGGGTGGTTGTGTGGGGGATGTGTTAGGGGGGGGAAAAAAAAAATTGTTGTGGGGTTTGTGTTTAGGGGGCGGGGGATTGTGCGGGGGGTTGATTTGTTTGTGATATGGGTGGGGTGGGGGTTTAAGGGAGGTGTGGGGGGGAGGGTTTGGGGGGGAGGAGGGGGGTTGGGTAGGGGATGTTTGGGTGGGTGTTGTATAGGGATTTAAGGGTTTTGTGTTTTTTAAGGGATTTTTGGGTTGGGGGATGGGGGTAGAGGATGTTGGGTGGGTGAGGATATGGGGGGGGGTGGGGGGGTGTGTAGGTTAGGAGATGGTGAGGGATTTTTGTAGGGGGGACTGGGATTGGAGTAGGTTGGGGGGATGGGAGATTATGTGCTAGGGGGGGAAATTTTGTGTGGGGTAGGGGGAAAATTTTTTGGGGAGTTGAGGGGGATTGTGTGTTTTGGGTGTGGGAGGGGGGGGGGATGTGTGGGGGGGGAATGTGTTTTTGGGGGGTGTTTGGAGGTGTGTGGGGGGAGGAGGATATTGGGTGAGGGGTTTGTTGGGGGTAAGGGAAAGGGTTTAAGGGGAATTGGTGTAGGGGGGGATGGTGGGGGTGGGGATGTTTTGGGTTTGGGGGAAGTATGTGGCTGGGGTGGGGGGTTTGGGTGTGTGGTGGGTGAGAGGGTTGTGTGTGGGTGGGGAGAGTGTGGGTGGGGATGGGGTGGAGGGGTTGGGGGTAGGAGTGTGGGGGTTTTTGTGTGGGGTTTGGGGTGGGGATTTGGAGTAAATGGGAGATGTATGGGGGGCGGGTTTGGGATGGGCTATAACATAGTAATAGGGCTTTGGTTTATTTTTAAAAAAATTCCCATGGGACAATGTTTTTTTCCTTTTGCACGGGTTGTGAAATAAAGATGGGGTTTGGAAAGGGGCCCCAAATGTAAGAGGGGCCTGCGTCCCAAAATTTTTTAAACCCTTTTGAAAATAAAGTCTGTTCTTTCTTTCGTTCGTTCGTTCTATTGTCTATCTATTAAAGATAAACATTCTTCAAATTCTACCAAACCCTATCAAAAAAAGGGGGTTTTCTATCTTCTATCTATCTATCTACACATTATCGTTTCTATCAAATTTTATTTTTCTTATCTATCAATATTCTATTATTACTATTTTAATCAAATTATCTATCATCTATTACTATCTATTATTTTCTCTTTTCTATCTTCATCTTCATCTATCTATCTATCTATCAATCATCTATCTATTATCTTTTTCTGTTTAACTTTTTTATGAAAATTTTTCACGACAATTGTCAGTGTATGTGTGTGAGAAAGTGGGGGAAAGTTTGTTCATACTAGTTTCAA
>JACEFZ010026383.1:77500-125000 GCA_014155875.1 Cepaea nemoralis | reverse complement strand
TTGGAATTCTGTCCACAATTTGTCCGTGTCCACCCGAAGGCTTACTCCAGGCTGACAAACTTGTTGTCTTTGACAATTAAAAAGATGAAATATTACGACATTGACAATGCCTTTAAGGACTTGACAGCATTTAACAACTCACAATTAACATCCGTTACTTTCAACGCTCTCCGCGTGCCAATTCATCAGTGCCAATATCTGGGGATCGAGCAGGCCAAGTATATAAAGAACATAGAAATCCAACAGCTGGACCTTTCTGACAACAGAATTGTTTTGCTCGGTAAGGACTTCTTGGATAATTTACCCAAAACTTTGAAAAGGCTTATTTTAAGGAGAAACAAACTTACTGTGGAGACGCAATCTATGAACCTCTTTGCGGTGCTAACAGAGCTGAGAGAAATGGATCTGTCTTGGCAAAATGCCAATTCTTTCTTTAATTCCGATGACGTTTCCGTAAGTGAAGTACAGGTTTCAGAATGTTCTACAATGTCTCTAGCCGATAGAAATAAGGATGATATATATTCACGTGATATAGATGACCAACAAAATAAACCAAGCAGTTGTAATCAACTCGGTGTAAATATACAATCGAAGAACTTGTCAACAGGTAACGACATTGCAAACATCTCAGAAAAAAACAAAGAACAAGAAGGCGATAGAAGACCATTACATTTGCCACCAAAGCTGAGGATCCTGACAGCAAGAACATACAATATGTTTGGAATGCAGATATTAACAAACACATTAAGCAAAAACAATTCTCTTTCAGTCATAGATTTCTCCAAAAGCTTTATGTCCAATTGGGGAACAGGAATGTTGCCACATGCAGTAACCCACGCCAACTTAGCCGATAATTACTGTACAAATATAAAGAGGACTTTCTTCCAAGCAAATAATTCACATTACCACATACTGTTAAACAACAACTTTCTTGGGCCGGTATTCGCTACAGATGACAACGGAGCCATATTTGCGAACCTGAAAAACACTGCACATTTGGATATCTCTACAAATTTAATTTATAAACTTCCAAGGCGTTTTTTCCAAGGATTATCAAATCTGAATTATTTGAAAATGTCCGATAACAGGTTAACGTACTTGAATACAAGTTTTAGGCACATGAAAAAGTTACAGTTTATTGATTTAAGCAAAAACTCTATCAGGTGGATAGATGAAGAAACCAGAAATGACCTTGATGCTATCGCAACTTTGTCAGGACATAAGATTGAACTTGACCTGACCATGAACCCGTTGCCTTGCACTTGCGCTGGTTTAGACGTCATAACATGGATGGCCACAACGAAAGTTCACTTCCGTAATAAAAATCTACTCAAGTGTGACACAGATAGCATGGTTAGTGAGCTAGTTGTTGATCTGGAAGACAGGCGGGAAGCTCTGCAGCGATTGTGCTTGTCTAAAACTGCACTTATTATTGGCTGTGTGGCTGCTCTAACGGTGGTCATAATAACAGTTGGGCTTGGCCTGATGTACCGCTATCGGTGGAAGCTAAGGTACTTACACAACATTGCCATTGCTGCCATCTTCGGCTACAAACCAGATCTGCTTCCGAAATCTGGCTGCACATTTGACGCCTACATAGTGTATACAGAAGAAACGCAAGATTTTGTTATAGACACCTGCATAAAAGAATTGGAATTGAAAAGAGGACACAGACTCTGTGTTGAGGATCGAGATTTTCTACCTGGAACATTCATAGTGTCCAACATTGTCAGCGCTGTCAGAAACAGTACCAAAACCGTTCCCGTGATGACGCCAACATTTTACGATGGCGTGTTTTCTGAATACAGTTTCAAGATGGCCGTTATGGAAGAACTATACAAGAATCGGTCAGTGCTGCATCTTCTAATATATCAACCGATTGCAAATGAACAGATGTCGCACGATGAGCTGAAAGTCATGAAACGAAATAGCTACATCGAGTACCCGCCTGAAGAAGGGACGGACGATAATATTAGGCAGAAGTTCTGGGACGACCTATCTCTGGCGATCGGACACACCAAGAACCCAACGACTCAACAACTTCCGGTCATGCAATGAAGGACTTGTGTTTCTTTTCCTCTGTCAATGTATATAGTTACTCACCAAAAAAAAAAAAAAACACACACACATTGATTAAAGTATTGATTACAGACACGGTTCCGCAGCTTCTGTGGAAGACGGGCGAGCCATGGACCAGGCAGACATTCTGAATGCTCTACGAGAAGTAAGACTTTTGCGAGAACCAAGTGATGACTGGGAATCTACAACAATGGTCAGGCTTGCGAGAACAGCAGGTTAGAGGAGGTGTGGCCAAACAAGAATATTACGCAGGAAGCCAAAGAATATTAATAAACCAACACAGAACATGTGTCGTGAGCCGCTACACGCTGCGGGATTTGCTGAGGAGAGGATCCTAGCACTTATGGACTGAATGGTTTGATGTGCAACGAGGATGATCTGTCGACTAACTAACTAACTAACTAATTAACTAACTAACTAACTAACTAACTAACTAACTAACTAGCTATCTATCTATCTAACTAACTAACTAACTAACTAACTAACTAGCTAACTAACTAACTAACTAACTAACTAACTAGCTATCTATCTATCTAACTAACTAACTAACTAGCTAACTAACTAGCTAACTAACTAACTAACTAATTAACTAACTAACTAACTAACTAGCTAGCTAACTAACTAACTAACTAACTAACATACACGGGGAACAGCTGAAACGATTACAAACATTCACTAATTGATACCTGCGCAAAATAGAAAGAATAACGGCTTGAGAGAGTCACCAATGGGGAGCTCATGGAGAGAACTAGACAAATAGCAGTGAATCAAGAGATGAAGACGATAGCGCTGGAAACAACATACATTAGGGAAACATGAGAACAGTATAACTATAAAGGCCTTTGTCTGGAATCCATATCTCAAATGAAATAGAGAAAGACCTAAACCCAAGGAGAAGAGAAGTAGAAACATAAATGAATAATATGGTGATGACATAGAGGGATCTGCAAGGATAGTGTAGCGTGTCACCTACGGTAGAGAGGAACCCCCGCACATAAAGTAGTATGACCCACAAAAAAAAAAAATAAAACCCTGAGATTGATTGATTGATTGATTTAGGAACCGACATCATAGCATTCGGGGCATTCCCATAAGCGCTCCATCCCCATCCTCAGCAGCCAGCGAAGAGTTCCAACACCATTAGTACCAGTACCAATATGATTATATGTCCGTCTCGCCTTCCTCAGAGCGTCGAGCGTCGGCCAGATCCCCTCGCCACTCCTCACTGTCTCATTCTTGCCAGACCATGGTGATCCATTTGCTCCTCCGAGGTGTACACGTGCTCCCACAAGGCCGCAACCACGTCTGTCTTGTCATGCATCAATACTCCACCAAGTTCTGCAGAGCCAGCCAATCTGTCCCCCTGTTCATTCCCCAGCACACCGGCATGCCCCAGAGAAAAGATCCAGGCGATGCTTGTCACCCGTGACCTCCGAAGCGAAGCAAGCCACTCTGCCCGAAGCTTGCCTGTCCTCACCTTCCTCAGCATGCTTTCTGAGTAAGTTACAATCACGATGTGTGTGTGTGTATCGTATTCTCCATCCAGCGAAAAGCTGCATTGACCGCCTCCACCTCCATTCTTAAGTTAGATGTTGTGGTATCATATGCCCGGTTTTCCTGCACCAAAAAAAAAAAAAGACCATTAGCTTTTGCTAAGAACCCCAACCACTTTTTCCCCAATCACATCACCCGAGTGAGCATTGTCCTGAATTAGTTGCTGGATTTCCACTTCCGTGGCCTTGCTGGCCACTCCCTGCACTCCCGGCTTAATGTGATTATAACTCTGCACAAGTCTGACTGCTCCGCTGGCACTCTGACCCACTCCTCTCCACGCCTAATGTTCTCCAAGGGGCATACCGGCCTGATGGTATCCTCTGCCTGAGCCATCCATGACTTCCCTCTTATCAGTCGCTGACCCTTAACTGCGTCCAGGCCTCATGCAGTGGGTGGTCTGTGTCTGCAGCTACTCTGAGGTATGACTTCGCCTGCATCACCTTGAGCCTATCAGCAACAGTCGGTAGACCAAGGATGGATGTAACGAATACACACTACTGGGGTGTCTGGTGCATCACAGAATGACCCGCATAGCTTCGTTCTGTATGCGCTCTAATTTCACCAGCTGACTCTGAGACAGTGAGCAGTCCTAGTCCATAATCAATCACTGAGAGGATCAAGTGCTGGTATAGTGTGAAAAGCATTCTCTGCTCTTTGTCCATTGCAGCCATAGTTTTAAGTGCATTGAGTCCCTTCTGCTGTATTGTCACAACCGTCTCTACATGGTCCTTGAAGGACAGACTCCTGTCAAATGTGATTACCAGATACTTCAGTTTGTTCTCTCTACCATCTATCGTGAGGCTCAGGACATCAGCTCTCACAATCCTGTTGTCCAGAGAGCACCACAAACAGCCGCCTTTTCCGGGCGGATGACAGCACTCATTTCTGTGCACCAGTCAATCACTTTGTCTACTGTCGCCTGTAGCTCCTGGGCCGTTTGCTTCCTATCTCTCCCCTGCCTATATGCAAGAATATCATCTGCAAATAGTAGTATTCTTCCAACCCCTGGTGCTTCTAGGTTTGCAATCTTGCTCGTGTACGTTAAAGAGCACAGGTGCGATTGCAGATCCCTGTGGCAGTCCCGGGGTTAAAATATGTAGCTCTGAGGTCAATGCACTCAGACGGAGAGCAACCCGACGAGAATGCAAGACGGCTGCTATCCAGTTCATTAACCAGGGATTGACCCCCTTCTCCATCAGTGAAAAAAAAAACCTTAGAAAATTCTACTCACTTCTGGTAGAGAAGATTAACAGTTGGCTCGTTAAGATCTAGGCGGTATGAAGATACCCGTCCCAGCAGAAATCTAAATTCCTTAAGTAGTGCAGGATGAAGAAAGATAAAGAGGACAACCGCAACTTTGGTTAAAAAAAGACAGCAGACTTAGTTATTCCCAGCTAAGTGATTCCTGCAAAGCAAAGAACCCCAAGTCTCCTTTCATACAATAGGATGATAGGAAGATAATTATGTAAACAATGTTTACTCTGACACACCCCACTAGCTATCTATTGTTTTATGTACGCTATAATTCTATGAAGAAGAAGAAGAAGAAGAAGAAGAAGAAGAAGAAGAAGAAGAAGAAGAAGAAGAAGAAGAAGAAGAAGAAGAAGAAGAAGAAGAACACGAAGAAGAAGACGAAGAAGAAGACGAAGAAGAAGAAGAACACGAAGAAGAAGTCGAAGAAGAAGAAGAAGAAGAAGAAGAAGAAGAAGAAGAAGAAGAAGAAGAAGAAGAAGAAGAAGAAGAAGAAGAAGAAGAAGAAGAAGAAGAAGAAGAAGAAGAAGAAGAAGAAGAAGAAGAAGAAGAAGAAGAAGAAGAAGAAGAAGAAGAAGAAGAAGAAGAAGAAGAAGAGGTTCATAGGTTGGATAGATAACGAATTCTATAGAAGATGGAGTTTTAACTCTTAAGTCGGCCTCGTTTACCTTTACCTTGTCTATGTCTTGAACAGAACTCCTTGCAACTATCAGAGTCAAATACCTCCCGACCTGTACCAAATCACCATCTATGCGGAGAATGTATTGAAGAGTTATCCTCCCCTTCTCGTGTATGTTTAAGGTCTTCATTTTCTAATGTGTGCCTTTTCCCCTCAATGAATATGCAACAGTCATGGCAGATAACTGGTGTGCGAAAGATGCGTGATTGGAAGGGCCGAATGTAAGACGGGCCTGCGTGCCCAATTTCTGATCCTCTGAAAATAACGTTCGTTCGTTCTCTATGCTCAGAAACCAGCGAGGTGTTCAGGACAGGTAAAATGACCTCACATCTGTGGAGAGGTATATTAGGATGTAACCATATATGGTCTTAGATATGTCTGGGCTACCGCATGACAGTAGACGGCACTACTTGCTTTCTGTTAGCGCCAAATGTTGGGCGGTACTCACCAAACCCGACACCTTACATTCAGTGTTGCCATTTTAGTACTTTTCGCGCTAAATTTAGTGCTTTTTCAAGTCAGTTAGTGCGAAAATTTTCCGTTTAGCGGGGCCACGTAAATTTAGTGCTTCACAAATGTTTTTTGGGTGCTTTTTAGTGCTTTTTAAGGGTGGGTAACAACTACTTTATTTTGGGAACACTAAAAAGCCGAATTTGAACTGAAGCGGGGGAGTAAAACAGTCTTAGTACGTTACCCCTCAATATTCAACTAATTTAACTCCCTTTAATACGATTTAGCTGAAAGCGAACGCCATCTTGCAGACAAGTTCAAACGTTAATACATTAGCTTGTAATCGAGTTCATAATTTTGTGGTGTCTACATTATCCTTTCATTTAAGCTTATTTGTGTTTCACCATGAGCAAGAAATATTGTCAACATTTCAGAGAACAGTGGCTCGGTGACACGAGATTTCAAAAATGGTTGTTAAAAGTAGAAGGGGATAATACTAAGTGTTTTTGCAAATATTGCAAATGTTCAATTGCAGCCAGGTTAAATGATATTGAGAGGCACAAGAATACAACGAAACATCAGAAAGCCGAACAACCATTCAGTACACAAAGTCAAACAACAATTGCATTTGACAAACTGAAAGATGATGTCAAAGAAACAGAAGGATGCATGAGTTTGTTCATATCTGGCCATTGTTCGCTTCGCGTTGTTGACCATTTAAGTGAACTCTGCAAGGTACACTTTGGTGACAGCAAAGGTTGCAAGAACTTTAAGCTTAGGAGAACTAAGTGCAGAGCAGTTATTTCAAATGTACTTGCACCATATTTCACAACAGACTTGAGAGCTGATATTGGCAAAAGTAAATACAGCTTATTGATTGATGAGAGCAATGACATTTCTGAAACTAAGCTACTTGGAGTAGCTATTAGGTACTATTCAGAGACAAGAAAGCAGTTTGTGGTTACTTACTTAGATTTAGTTGAACTGAGTGACTGCAACGCACAGGCAATATGCAATGCGTTAAAAGATTGTTTAATCAAGTATGGACTTGAGTTGCAAAGAATAGTTGCACTCGGCACTGACAATGCGTCTGTCATGACAGGTTTAAACATTGAAGTATATACAAAATTAAAATCCGAAGTTCCTCATCTAGTACTAATTAGGTGTGTATGTCATTCCCTTCAGCTGGCAGTGTCACAGGCTGCAGCTGCTTGTCTGCCCAGGAACATCGAGTTCATGATTAGAGAAACATATAACTGGTTTTCCCACTCAAGTCTTCGTCAAGCAAAGTACAGGGAGCTTTTTGCTTCAATACATGATGGACAACATCCGCTAAAGATTGTTCAATTAAGCCAGACACGATGGATGTCCATTCTATCTGCCATTGTCAGAATATTGCAGCAGTGGGTCGAGCTCAGAACTCATTTTGATGTAGCAAGACTCAACGAGCGCTGTTATATAGCAGAACTTCTACATTCTATGTTTAGCGACATGAAAAACTATGTGTATCTCATATTTCTCAAGCATATTCTCGGAGAAGTTCAAAGTGTGAATAAGAAATTCGAAGCAGATATACAGGATCCAACAAAACTACTCAGCGATCTTGTCCAGCTCATTGATTCTATCAGTTCAAAGATTGCTATTCCTGGGGAAAAAAATAACAGAAAGTGATGCTATTCAAGATTATTTAGATCCTAATCCCAATCTAGGTTATGAGTTTGAGAAAGAAATAGCAGACTACAAGTTTCCCGATGAGAAAGAAATTCGTGGAAGGTGCATCTAGTTTTTAATAGAGCTATTGACACAGCTGCGTTTACGTTACACCGATAACGTTCGAGTGTTGCAGTCCATGTCATGTCTTAGTGGAAGTGAATGTCTACAGCAGTGTTTCCCAACCTTTTTTGTGCCACGCCCCACTTAAGCCTTTCTAAAATTCATATTGCCCCCCCTCCCCCGCCCCATGCCCCCCCCCCCCCCCCTCAACATATACATTATTTTTAATATTCAAAAATTGAAATGTTCACTAAAGAAACTTGAATGATAGGTTTTAGGAAGAAATCACTAGGTAATTATTGAGCAAACACAGTAAGTAAAGTTTTCAAAACATATAATGGAGAACTGAAATTCAAGTACAAAATAATTTTAATGAAAGATTTTTCTATATTATTTTAATTATTAGTAATTATTTATTATTTAAATTTAGTGAGATCCTTGCGCTTGATGCTTGCTGCAAAGAGATCTTATGTCAGGTTCCAATTTAGTTAACTTCAGTCTCAAGTCTCCCCGTTTTGTTATATTCAGCCGATTTCTTCCATTTTCGAATTGCCCTCCTTTACAGTCAAATTGCCCCCCTGTGGGGCGTGGGCCCCACGTTGGGAAACACTGGTCTACAGCCAATGAAGCCCTGTATATTGGATCTTGCTAAAATGTTTGTAGAAGATGCAGCTACTCTCACCCGCATCGATTTCCAGTGGAGAAAACTTCATCATATGCAGTGGCCACAGACCTCTGACACACTTGGACTGTGGGCAGAAATAGCCTCATACAGGGATGCCACCGGTGAAAATCCTTTCCAAGATCTTACAGATTTAGCTTTAACTGTGCTCATTTTACCTCATTCTAATGCGGACGTGGAGCGTATTTTCAGTCAGATGGGAGTTATAAAATCAAAATTGCGGAATAGACCTAGCATAAAGAGTTTGACAGCTGTTTTGACTATTAGATATGGAATGAAAAGATATGGCAAATGCTGTCATGATTATAAACTACCTAAGGATATTCTGCGAAAAATTGGATCACATGAGGCATATACATGTTTCTTTCAATCATCCTCCTCATCCTCATCATCGCAGGAGCAAACACAGCAGGAAATAGCTACAGAAACTGAAGAGGAGTTGTCTGACTGGGATTTGGCAGATCTGGAATAAACTTCATTCTAATATTCAGTGATAATAATAAATTATAATGTGCTACTTTATAACATTTTGAATGAATACCACCAGTGCTTGTTTTAGTGATTTTCCAAAAAATAGTTTTGCAATTTGGTGCTTTTTTTTACTCGTAAGTAGTTCTGATTGGGATTTCGTGGATCTGGAATAAACTTCATTGTAATATGAAGTGATAATAATAAATTATACTGTGCTACCTTGTTACATTTGTACTAAAAACAGTTGGTGCTTTTTTTGTTGGTGCTTTCCAAAAAATTTAGTGCTTTTTATTGCTTTTTTGGGGTCGATTTTGGTGCTTTTTCATCAAAGGGAGATGGCAACACTGCCTACATTGTGCCAGCCGCTTCGGACTGTTGAGTGCAATTAGAAGGGTAAACTCCTGATCCTAGTGAGAGGAAATGCAACCAACAGATTAAATGTCATGGCAGGGCAGACCAGACCCTAAGCTTAGTCAGCAAATGGTCTAGGAGTTTCCGAGAATCGGACAGTTAATACATTTCATTGCTGATCGAACAGCTTCTGCAGCTTGTCTTGTTCCAGGCGTATTGGTGATGCCTTTCCTCTGGAATAAACTAGGCAGGCCGAGTGAAGGATCATGATGCATGGGCAAGATATGGTATTTTCAATTCAGCCCAAGTTGTGTGCTATTTTCCCCGCCATGGGATGTGGTTACCTGTTTTGAAGCACAATGTAACATACTATCATCTGTGAAGACGGAAAGGTTCCAGTGAGTGAACCAGATCATGATGCAGCACAGGACACACAGACAGGCTGGGGTCAGGCCTGGGTTATTCACATTGTCTCAACGGGTGTCAGATACTTCCTTGTCAACAGCCTCTGTGTCGGTGTCCAGGAGAATGGAAACTGGACTAAAGTGCAATCTACATGATCGTGAACTATGAACTCAACAGCAAGGTCACACTCAACTGCAATACATTAAAACTCGGACGCTAACATCGATGTTATTTATTGTAAATATAACAATACAATGATATAGTGTAGGATTGTTATGAATAAACAGAGAGTAGTTGAACAAGCCGGTCTCTCTGGCCGAGGGGTTACAACACATTCTCAGTAATCCCGTTTATCACGCAGAGTCTCGTAGCAGGCGCGAACTGGGAGCGGTTCGTCCCCCGCTGGTGACTTGCGGGATAACTGAGCCGGCCGCTCAGAAAGCAATGGCAAACTACTGAGCGTAATCTTGCCAAGAAATCAACAGACGGCTGAAAGATGCTGCTGTTGACAATGATGTCCTGTAAAGGATATGCGAATTTAAAAAAAAAAGTTGTAGCAAATGTATTACAAGCGTGCAAGCTCGCTCGCTCACTCGCTCACTCACTCGCTCACTCGCTCATTTACTCATTCATCCACACTCAGACACGCATCTCTGTATGTTATAAAATTCATTGTACGACAAATATATTTATTGCCCACAAATACACATGAAATAGTGACATGTCAAAATGCTGAAACTTAACTGGACAACCTAAATGAGCAATCTGGACATTTTGAGGGAAGCTGAGTCGCAAAGACAACTTATCACAAACATCAGAATAAAGCAGTCATCGTTTTTTTTTTCACGTTATGAGAAGACAAAACTGGAACATGTCGTCACAACCAGAAAGATTGAGAGAAAGAGAGATGGAGGAAGACATCGCGAGAAGATTCTTGAGTCTTGTGTCATGGCACAGATGGGAGTCAACACACGAATTGATCCATGCCATCGGAGATCTCAATTTGTGGAGAGACATGATCGCCCTCGCCAGCCCACAAGACACTGTATTATGGTGATGATATATAGGAATTGAGCCAACAACCGACATCACATTGTCACATAGGGAAAGCATCTTCAACAACCAGCGAAGAGTTCAAGTACTAATGCTAGCAGCTGCAGTATGATTATATGTCCTCGGAGGGCTAAGTGTTGCACAGATCCCCTGGTAGCTTTCTGCCGAACCATTCACTCCAAGTAATGACGGTATATCTGTTCTTTCACACTGCACATGATGTCAAAGGGGCCTGACCATATCCGCCTTATCATACACCAATACCCCACCAAGTGCTGCAGATCCAGCCAATCTGTCCTCCTTCTCACTTCTCAACAAACCAGCATGCCCTGGGGAAAAGATCCATCTGGTGATCCCTATCTTAATGTTTAAATTGACGCATTCCACGCTGCACAAAGCATAACTGTCTTCACCCTTCTCGGCATGCTCTGTGAATCCGTTACAATCACGCCATGTGTGTATGCTATTTTCCTCCAACCAGTGGAACGCCGCAGTGACTGCCTCTATCTCCATTCTTAGACTAGTTATGCATAAAAGAATGAATAGAACATAATAAGACAATAACAGTAAGAAAGAAGGAAGAACTGTGTTTACAAACATTGCGAGAAACATATTACTGAAGTACGTGTCAAACAGGATGTGCTTTAGTTGCATCATTAGCAATTAAACATGGTGAGTCATTGTTTCGTTTTCCCGAATCCCAACCATAATTTGGATTCTTGGTTTCTTAGATTCGACATCATTGCATTCCTGGAAAACCCACAGACGGAAATAAAAAAGAACAAGCTTGTTTTTCTTCTATTCTTTATCCCTCATTGAAGCATAGTCCCTTAATCAACCAACACACGCTTAGGGGTCCTATCTGCAATGATTTCCTAACGCTCGCTTCGCGTCCTCCTCATGTTATTCACCCATGTCTCCAACTCTCTTCTCCGTGTGTTTTAGGTCTGCCTTCTATTTCATTTGCCCAGTGAGTTCCTGTAAAATAATGTCAAGTTATACTAGGCTCAGGTGTTCTCAACCTGTGACTTACCCAGGGCCTGTTTCTGCTCCTGATATCGTGATCTCGTGATTTCGTGAACCAACGCTGTGGCTTGGGGTATGGTGAGACATGAAAATTCATAATTCCCCGACACACCGAGTCAAGGGTGTCATAATTCCCTGACACGCCTAGTCCAGAGTGTCATAATACCCCCACACACCAAGTCCTGGGTGTCATAATATCCTGACACACCGAGTCCAAGGTGTCATAATTCCCTGACACGCCTAGTCCAGGGTGTCATAATACCCCCACACACCAAGTCCTGGGTGTCATAATATCCCGACACACCAAATCCTGGGTGTCATAATTCCCCGACACACCGTGTCCAGGGTGTCATAATTCCCCGACACACCGAGTGCAGGATGTCATAATTCTCCGATACACCGAGTGCAGGATTCATAATTCTCCGATACACCGAGTGCAGGATTCATAATTCTCCGATACACCGAGTGCAAGGTGTCATAATTCCTTGACACACGAGTCCAGGGTTTCAATTCAGCGGCTGATTATTTGGCAGTAGACAGCTTCGCGTTGATTTCGATGGCATGAGGCGAGGGTAATTCAGAAAGCAATGGCAAACTACTGAACAAAATTGCTTAGTTAATCACAAACCGCAAATAAATGCTGGGGTTGACTACTTCTACTGCACATTTTCTTACAATAGCTTAGTGTGCTATAATTTATTTTAGAGCGAGAACGCTACGCAATGTGTTTTTCTGCTCACTGATCTTTATTAGCCATGTTTTCCTCTTTTATAAAACCTTTACTCTAAAGTTAATAAGACCTGCTACATCCTACTAAAATTCAGAATAGTTTAAAGCTGTCTTTTCTTGAGAATAAAATAACCAGACAGGAAGCAAAGACTAACTCTTCTCTTGCATGTTCGGAAGTTATTGAGTCGATGGATTCTTTGTGTGTCCGATTGCCAGAGATAGGTCGTCCCAGAACTTCTGCCCAGTATTATCGTCCGTCTCTTCTTCAGGCGGGTACTCGATGTAGATATTTCGTTTCATGACTTTCAGCTCATCGTGCGACATATGTTCATTTGCAATCGGTTGATATACTAGAAGATGCAGCACTGGGCGATTCTTGTATAGTTTAACGGCCATCTTGAAACTGTATTCAGAAAACACGCCGTTGTAAAATGTTGGCGTCATCACGGGAACGGTTTTGGTACTATTCCTGACAGCGCTGACAATATTGGACACTGTATTTCCCGCCAGGAAATCTCGATCTTCAAAACAGTGTCTATATCCTATATTCAACTGCAGTTCTTTTATGGAGGTTCTATAACAAAATCTTGCGTTTCTTTTGTATACACGATGTAGGCATCAAATGTACAGTCAGATTTCTGAAGGAGATCTTGTTTGAAGCCGAAGATGGCAGCAATGGCAATATTGTGTAAGTACCTTAGCTTCCACCGATAGCGGTACATCAGACCAAGCCCAGCTGTTATCATGACCACAGTTAGAGCAGCCACGCAGCCGATAATAAGTGCAGTTTTAGACATGCACAATCGCTGTAAAGTTTTCCTCTTCTCTTCTAAATCGCCTATCAGTTCTGCTGAGATGTCGTCTGAATCACACGTGAGAAGATGTGCCTTGTGGAAGTGAACCTTCGTTGTGGCCATCCATGTTATGACGGCTAAACCAGCGTAAGTGCAAGACCATGTCGTCACATCTTGTGCATTCACTGCTCTCTCTCTCTCTCTCTCTCTCTCTCTCTCTCTCTCTCTCTCTCTCTCTCTCTCTCTCTCTCTCTCTCTCTCTCTCTCTCTCTTCTCCTCATGTTACTCATCCCTGTCTCTAATTCTCTTCTCCGTGTGTTTCAGGTCAGGTCTCCCCCTATTTAGTTTGCCCTGTGGATTCCAAGGAAAGGACGTTTCTGTTGCGCCCGCTAGCTTTGAACTCAAGCGGAACCCACACACTTGCTACTACTTCTCGTGCACTGGACTGATGTTTGCGTGTGGATTAGCTTTCCCTACTACCAGTGTCCCTCGTCATCAGTTCAACCCACTCCGACTTCAAAGGTAATTGTAATTTGCGTCCCTAAGTCAAGGTCGAGAAGCAAACATTTTGTCGATCTAACTGATGTTGTGGTTGAATCCGCTATCTCGGCTACAGCACACCGGATGCTTAAGAATGAGCGCACTTATCCATTTGGCCGTGCTGACCGCCAGGGAAAGAATTTTATTGCTGTACCATGACCAGGATTTCACAGTGAAGGCTCTCTCCAGGGAAAGGACTTTATTGCTGTACCATGACCAGGATTCCTCAGTGTGAGCTCTCTCCATGGAAGGGACTTTATTGCTGTACCACGACTAAGGTTCCTCAGTGTGAGCTCTCTCCAGGGAAGGGACTTTATTGCTATACCACGACTAAGATTCCTCAGTGTGAGCTCTCTCCAGGGAAGGAACTTTATTGCTATAACATGTTCAGGATTTCTCAGTGTGAGCACTCTCCAGGGAAGGAACTTTTTTGCTATACCACGACTAAGATTCCTCAGTGTGAGCTCTCTCCAGGGAAGGAACTTTACTGCTATAACATGTTCAGGATTTCTCAGTGTGAGCACTCTCCAGGTAAACATAAACAGACACATACAATCCAACCTTTTCAAAAACGTCTTTTCGTACAAAAGAAAACCAAATTATTTTTTTTAAATAGATGAAACAAAATAATTCGTATCTCGGCAACTGGAAAGTAGTAAAATCAATACAAAAATTATGAATGCTATTGTGTTGCTCGAGAGATGTGTATTCTTTTAATTTATCTGTTTTTTATAAAATTGTTTTTATGTTTGTATTCGTTGATAAAGACTTCGGTGTAAATGTTGGCCACTATCTGTGTGTGTTTCTCACTTTGTTGAGCTTTCTAGTCACATTTTCTGATTTCAACTTCTGCAGATTGCATGTCTAGAATATCCTTAGAAGAAAGTGCGAAGAATCGGGATCTTTTCCTGCACGTCTAGAGTCTGGTAACGATCTTTAAGTTGATTCTCTACTATCCTGATAGCTGGGATATCTCTCACTTTTTCAGAGTATGAGACCTCGTTATCTTTCTGTTGACATTCCCCTCTCTGTTTACAAGCCATAGCAAATTTTCAATTGAATGTGTTGTCAGAAGACTGCGGGTATATACCACATAAGCAGAATGACTAATTCTTGTCATTCTGTTGTTTCCTTCACCCAAAATCACCCATTAGAGCATAGGCCATGAACCAACTCACTCCATGCCATCCTATCCTTAGCTATCTTTTGCAGATCCCTCCATGTCCTCACCACATTACTCACTTCTGTTTATACTTCTCTTTTCCGTGGGGGATAGGTCTTTCCCTATTTTATTTGTGCTGTGAATCCCAGACAAATGCCTTTATAGTTATATCATTCTCATGATTTCTCAATGTACATCCCATCCAGCGCTATCGTCCTTTCTTTACCTCTTGATTCACTTATATTTATTTCGTTGTTTCGGGATTTGAAATTTAAATATTGAGCATAACCCACTACTGGCAACGCTGATCGCACTCTGGTATGAACCTAAGGCCTATCCACGTCAATATGGAAGCACTATACTCGAGTTTCGCTCTCGATTGAGCTCGTCAGTAGTGCATATCCCTGACCGGATCCGGAAATAAGCCCCGGATCACTGGCGTGTGAAGCGGGTGTGTAACCACGCGGCACACGCTGGACACGCCAAAGTATCATAACAGCACACCACAACGTCACACCATCATATAGCCTACAATGGGTGACGTTGTGGTGTTCTGTTATGATAATTTGGTGTTCTCATATGATAATTTGGCGTGTCGAGCGTGTGCCACTGATATTTGTCTAGGTCTCCCCATGAGCTCCCCATTGGTGATTCTGTCATGCTATGTTACTTCTTCTATTTTGCGCCGGCACCAATTAGTGAATGTTTGTAATCGTGTTAGTTGTTCTCCATATATTTAATCCATACTTGAATCAATGTTTGTATGTAAGTAAATATATACATTGACAGATGGAATAATATCACAAACAAACAAATAAAACGAAACACAAGTCCTTCATTGCATGATCGGAAGTTGTTGAGTCGTTGGGTTCTTGGTGTGTCCGATTGCCAGAGATAGGTCGTCCCAGAACTTCTGTCTAATATTATCTTCCGTCTCTCCTTCAGGCGGGTACTCGATGTAGCTATTTCGTTTCATGACTTTCAGCTCATCGTGCGACATCTGCTCATTTGCAATCGGTTGATATATTAGAAGATGCAACACTGACCGATTCTTGTATAGTTCTTCCATAACGGCCATCTTGAAACTGTATTCAGAAAACACGCCGTTGTAAAATTTTGGAGTCATCACGGGAACGGTTTTGGTACTGTTTCTGACAGCGCTGACAATGTTGGACACTGTGTATGTTCCCGCCAGGAAATCTCGATCTTCAACACAGAGTCCTGTGTCCTCTTTTCAACTCCAGTTCTTTTATGCAGGTGTCTATAACAAAATCTTCGCAGTTTCTTCTGTATACACGATGTAGGCGTCAAATGTGCAGCCAGATGTCGGAAGCAGATCTGGTTTGAAAGCCGAAGATGGCAGCATTAGCAATGTTGTGTAAGTACCTTAGCTTCCATCGATAGCGGTACATCAGGCCAAGCCCAACTGTTATCATGACCACAATTAGAGCAGCCACGCAGCCAATAATAAGTGCAGTTTTAGACAAATCGCTGCAGAGTCTCCCACCGTTCTTCCATATCAACAACTAGCTCACTAACCATGCTATCTGTGTCGCACTTGAGTAGATTTTTATTACGGAAGTGAACTTTCGTTGTGGCCATCCATGTTATGACGTCTAAACCAGCGCAAGTAGCAAGGCAGCGGGTTCATGGTCAGGTCAAGTTCAATCTTATGTCCTGACAAAGTTGCGATAGCATCAAGGTCATTTCTGGTTTCTTCATCTATCCACCTGATAGAGTTCTTACTTAAATCAATAAACTGTAGCATTTTTCATATGTCTAAAGCTTGTATTCAAGTACGTCAGCCTGTTATCGGAGATTTTTTCAAATAATTCAGATTTGATAATCCTCGGAAAAAACGTCTTGGAAGTTTATGAATCAAATTTGTAGAGATATCCAAATGTACAGCGTTTTCCAGGTTCGCAAATATGGATCCGCTGTCATCTGTAGCGAAGTCCGGCCCAAGGAAGTTGTTGTTCAAAAGTATGTGGTATTGTGAGTTATTTGCTTGAAAGAAAGTCCTCTTTATATTTGTGCAGTAATTATCGGCTAAGTTGGCGTGGGTTACTCCCCGTGGCAACATTCCTGTTCCCCAATTGGACATAAAGCTTTTGGAGAAATCTATCACCGAAAGAGAATTGTTTTTGTTTAGTTTGTTTGTTAATATCTGCATTCCAAACATATTGTACGTTGTTGCTGTCAGGATCCTCAGCTTTGGTTGCAAACGTAATGAACTTCTATAGCCTTCTGGTACTCTGTTTATTTCTGGGATGTTTGTAATGTTATTATCTGTTGACACATTCTTCGATTGTACAGTTTTAATGAGTTCACTACAACTACGTGGTTTAATTTCTTGGTCATTTATATTATGTGAAAAGTATGTCATCCTTATTTCTATCGGCCAGAGACATTCTAGAACATTCTGAAACCTGTACATCAACTACATAATCGTCCTGGGGATTATACATGAGGTCAACGTTTTGCAAGGACAGATCCATTTCTCTCAGTTCTGTTAACCCGCATAGAGGTTCATAGATTGCGCCTCCACAGTAAATTTATTTATCCTTAAAATAAGCCTTGTCAAAGTTTTGGGTAAATTATCCAAGAAGTCCTTACCGAGCAAAACAATTCTGTTGTCAGAAAGGTCCAGGTTTTGAGGTCTATGGTCTTGATATACTTGGCCTGCTCGATTCCCAGATATTTGCACTGATGAATTGGCTGGCGGAGATGGATAAACGTAACGGATGCTAATTTTGAGTTGTTAAAGCCGTCAAGTCCTTAAAAGGCAGTATCGATGTCGTAATGTTCCATGTGTTTAATTGTCAAAGACAATAAGTTTGTCAGCCGGGAGTAAGCCTTTGGGTGGACACGAAAAAATTGTGGACAGTTTTCCAAAACAAACGCCCGCAAGTAGGGAATGTTATCAAAGAATGTCTCAGTGATGTTCTCGATCTTGCATCGATGGTACCCGCCGCCAATGTGCAAATAGGTCAGAGACTTCAGGGATCTCATCCCAGGTCCAAACTCAGCCGAACTATCTAACCCATCAATCCCTAACTCCTGTAAATTCACCAGCTCTTCTAACGCTTGGTTTGGGTAACTTTTATCAAATCCCTGCGACACCCTGTGTAAGGACAGCTTTCGGACATTTTTTAAATTCTTGAAAAGCTGCGGAGGAAGACTTTTATTAGAATATCCCAAATTTTTATTTCCGCTCAAGTCTAATATTTTCAATTTTTGAAAGTTGTCAAAAGTCCCGACTTCTATTTTGATAATTTGGTTTTTTGAGAGGTCCAAACTCTCTAGCTTATGCAGGCCCTCAAACAGAGACCCTGTCAAGTGGGTCAAATTATTGTTCCGTAAAGTAAGATTAGTAAGATGAGGCATAATTGAAAAGCTGCCATTCTCAATATAAATGATCCCACAGTCAAATAGACTCAGATACTTTATATTTGCGGTGTTATTTGTTTCATATCCTCTGGAAATATTCCTCAACAAGCCGTTTGAATCCAAAGAGACATTAACCAGAAGTAGGTATATCAACAAGCTGGACATGTTTAATTTACGAAATCTGTTAAACGAAAGATTTAGAACAACTGTATTCTGCGGAAGGTTATTTGGAAAGGAGTCCAATTTCTTGTCGGTGCAGTTAGCGTTAACAAACCGATTCCCCGTGTGAGAGCAAATACATGGAGAACAATAGAATGCGTCTCCGTGCGACTTGGAGTCACTGTGCTCCGCCTGAAAGCTACTGAAGTTTGTGCTGTGATCTTCTGTGCTTCTGTCAAATATGTCAATCGTTGTCGTCTAAGATCTGATTGGACATTATCTGTCAAGTCTGCATCTAGTTGTTGAATAAGCTGGATGTGATGATAGGGCATCAGAAGCCGTGTCTCCGGAATGTGGATTATCAAAATTGTCGCCGTCGTCATCATTGTCGTCATGATAATTATTGCCTGAACATCTGGTGTTCATGATCGTTGTATTTACATCCCATGGCGTTATCAATGCAATACGTGCCTCGGTTAGTATCCAGACTGTTTGTCTCCTCAAGCTTTGATCCTCCATCAACGAATTGCAAAGGTCTTTAGCGTTAAATCTTGACGGTAAAAATGTCAAGGAAGTTTTTGTAGTGTCCATGTCCATTCCTTGTCCATCGACTTCCGGGTCTAGAATGCGCATACCTAATATGATGACAAACAAATGAATTGTAGACGCCATCAACAAAAGACAGCACAGCTGTCCAGACATCTTGGTGGTTCTGAAAATAAAATTCAAGCAGCATAACTCACCGATTGCCCATTGGTCTAAGAATGAAGCTAACACCAAATATCCAATGTGCTAGGAGCGTACAAAACGACCCTTATCTTACCTTTAGTTTATTCAGTCATCGTCACACAAAGAAGCTTTCGGGGACTTTGCTAGCACGCTTGCCTACCGCACGGTAGTCATGTGTTCAGACTCTCATCGAGGTGGGTTTATAAAAAGAAAGACCTACGCTCTCAAGTCAACAGTCTAACATTTCATACTAGGAAATGTCAGGGAAAGGCATAGTATTGATAAATTTACCCATCGAGTCCCGAATGGTCTATACAAATATGGGGTTTGCACCATATGACATCACTCAGAAACCACACACACCTAGGGCTGATTGAAAACCAAAGATGGGAAAATCATAATAGAAATAGATCAGATTGTAAATGTATGGTCAGATTATGTGAAAGATCTTTATAACGGTGCAAGAGAGGAACAGTAAGATATTCCAAATAGTAATGAATGACAAACAATATTGAAGATGAAAGTTTAGAATGCTCATAAACCTTATGAAAAATGGCAAGACCCAGGGTCCAGACAACATTACATCGGAAATGATCAATGCCTTAGAAGAATATGGAACAGACCAGGTCATCTTATTGGCGAATTCAATATATGATATTGGAGATATACCTCCTGAATTATGTCAATCTATATTTATTAAAGAACAAATTCATCCATCCGCCAAGAGCTGACTGTTGAAGAAGGATGGCTACTAAAGATGATAAAACAAAGACACTTGAAATAGTTTTATCACTTGAAACGTCATGAAAGTTTGGAGAGAACAATAATGGAGGATTACATACCAAGGAAGAGAGGAAAGTCAAAGAGAAGATGGGTGCAGGATGTGGCGGATGATCTCCAGATGGGTGTATCGGACGCGGGACATCTTGCTTATGATCGAGAAGTTCTTCGGAATATTGTTATTGGCGCGAGTTTCTGTAAAGTAAATGCTATTGAATGAATAAATAAATGAATGAATGAATGAATGAATAAATGAATGAATGAATGAATGAATTAATTAATTAATTAATTAATTAATTAATTAATTAATTAATGGATTAATGAATGAATGATTGAATATTTATTGCAATACCGAAGACATCTTGGAATGTGATCAGCGTCGAATAATTAGCATAATGAGCTAATACTAAGAATTATCATGCAAAGATTTAGGAAGAAAATACAACCCGAAATAGGGGAAGAACAATGTGGGTTTGTAGAAGGCAACGGTACAGTATGCTACGTCTTTACCGTGATGTACACAGGAGTGAAGATCTAGTAATTATATAAAATTCAATAACATACAGGGAAACACCCGTGAACACTAACAGTCAAACAGAACTTGTGGTGGCTGATACCCGCATATAAGTTAGTTGTATTACCTTTTACTGAACGTTACAATCAACCTCAGTGTTTATTGACTGTTTGCGATTGGTTAGTCAGTTTTATGTTAATAGTTTGCCATCTGAACAGCCGGCTCTTCTGTGGCGTAGGTGTTATGAATGCAATACGTAATCCCGCATACCTCGTTCGAAACACAGCTGCTGGAGATTTGAAAGCAGACCGCCTTACGTTGGTTTCCATACAATGGTATGAGTGCATGCCATTTACAAAGCAATGGTAAACTACTGAACGTAAACTTGTACATGAATAATAAACAGAAAAAAAAAATGATAGCGTTGACTGCAGCATCCTGTAAAGGATATGCAGCTAACATTTTAAAATTTCTGAACAGCCGATGCTCATACCATAGAAATCAAAGCAATGTGATCTGTTCCTAAATCGCTTACAGGTGACATTGAACTCTTCCGGTGTGTCGAGGATTGTGAAACAGTAGTCACTTTCACCCAAGTCACAGTCGCTGACGAATTGTTATATTGTGTTATGTCATGTCATGTCATGTTATGTCATGTCATGTCATATTATGACATGCCATGTTATATTATGCTATGGCTTGCTATTTTATGTCATATTATGTTACGTCATGTTATGCTATGTAATGTTATGTTATGTCATGTTATGACAAGCTATGTTATGTAATGCCATGTTATGTTATGTTATGTTATATCATGTTGTATCATGTCATGTTACGTTATGTTATGTCAAGCCATTTTATGTTATATCATGTTATGTCGTGCAATGGTATGTTATGTTATGACAAGCTATGTTATGTTATGTTATGTTATGTTATGTCATGTTATGTTACGTTATGTTATGTCATGCCACGTTACGTTATGTTATGTTATGTCATGCCATTTTATGTTATATCATGTTATGTCATGCAATGGTATGTTATGTTATGTTATGGCATGTTATTTTATATCATGTAATGCTATGCCATGTAATGCTATGTCATGTTATGTTATGTCATGTTATCTTATGTCATATTATGTAGTGTTATGCTACTGTATGTCATTTAATGTTATGCCATGTTATGTTATGTCGTGGTATGTTATGCTATATCATGTTATGATATGTCAAGCCATGATATGTCATGTTATGCTATGTCATATCATGTCATGTTATATCTTGCCACGTTATGCTATGTTATGTTCTGTTATGTCATGTAATATTATGTCATATTACGTTTTGTCGTGTTATGTTATGTTATACTATGTTATGTTAAATTATGTTATGTTATATTATTGTTATAATATGTTATGTTATAATATGTTATGTTATATTATGTTATGTTACATCGTCACTACATATTGGGCATCCCCACGCGTGCCCAGTCATCCGATGTAGCAGCCATCTCACAGTTTTTCTGCTCACTGTTCACATGAGACTTTGATCATAGTGTCTCCTCTCTTTGCCCGAAGACATCATTGACGAGCTTGACCAGGCTTTACTTTCAGTTCGTGAGGTTGGGCTAGAGTTGGTGTCTCGTCAGTATTCGCCAAATGAGTCCGCACTGCATTGATTACAGCAATCTTGTCTATGCTTCTTCCCGTTTGCGTTAGTGGATTATGTGCCAGCTGGTCTGCACGTCCGTTACCACGGTATGTCAGGGTGTATACATCCGGGTGAGTGATGGGAGGCGGGACTTCCGAATGCCTTCTATCCACTAGTTTGCTGCAGCCGATGATATACTGATAAAGGAAGTGAACATCCGAATTTACAATCAACACTGCCTAGCAACTACGGATACAACATGCTCAAGCATGGAAATAAAGTACTCCTCTTCTTCTAACACCTTCAGAAGTCAATATGAATAAATCCAAAGAAACCAACAGACACGGCGTACGTACCATACATTGAACTCAATCCCGGTGAACAAGAACCGCAATGAGGAAAAGAATAAAACAATATCTTACCCACTGGCACCTAGCCGTCTTGACAGACGATATTTGTTACACTGTGCATAAAAAAGGCAAACCGATGTCGGTAAGACCAGGGATGCAGCTATACCTCGCCATAACACAAAGCCTTTGCTGAATTGTAGAGACAATGTTTCATCATAACAGAACGATCACTCTATCGACCTGCCAAGTTTACTCCAGAGGAAAAGTAACACTAATACACCTCGAACCAGACAAGCTGCAGAAGCTGCAGGATCAGCAAAGCAATGCTCTAACTGTCTGCCTGTCGGAGCTTCGATCCTAGACCAGTTGACGACCAAGGCTTTAGGACGTGGTCTTCCCCGAAAGAGGAGCTAAGGAGAAGCAGGAACATAATAATTTCTCTGATCGGTTATACAAATATGAGTTCGGGAGTCAGCATGATCTAATGGATAAGTGCGCTCGTTCTTAAACTTCCGGTGTGCTGATGCCAAGATAGCGGGTTCAACCCCTACACCGTTCAGTTGTACTAAAATATTGACTTCTCGTCCTTGACTTAAGTAAATTACAAGTACATCTGAAGTTGGAGTGAATTCGCCTGATGGCGAGGGACACTAGTAATAGGGACAGCTAATCCACACGTGATTAGCGATCAATCTAGTGCACTAGCAGTAGTATCACGTGTATAGACTTCGCTTGAGTTCAAAGCGAACTAACTCGAATAATAAAAAAAATATAACCCCATTGCGGATAGAGTTATATGTATCCATAGCACAAAAAATATAACCCCATTGCGGATAGAGTTATATGTATCCATAGCACAAAAAATATAACCCCATTGCGGATAGAGTTATATGTATCCATAGCACCAAAAATATAACCCCATTGCGGATAGAGTTATATGTATCCATAGCACAAAGCTTGGGCTGAGTGTCAGGACCATGACTTGCCCTTGCAGCATGATCCCTCTCTCGGCCTGCCTAGTTTACTCTACCGGATCACCAAAGATATGCAATAACTGCCCGCCTGTCGCATCTTCCATAATAAACCAGTTGCCGACTAAGATTTAGGGTCTCGTCTGCCCCGCCATGACATTTAGTCTTTGGGTTTCCTCTCACCAGGATAAGGCTTGTATCCTACCAATTGCGCTCCTCCGCCCGAAGCCGTTGGCACAGTGTGGGATGGAGGGTTTGGTGGGCACCGCCCATCATTCAGTGCTAACAGAAAGCAGGTAGTACATCTACCGTCATACAGTAGCTCAGCCATATCTGACTAACACCTGACAGAGGGAAAAATCAACAATAATAATAATACAAATAAAAATAACAGTCGTAATAATAACAACAGGTAGACGGTTACCTCTAGTGCAGTCTGTCTGGAGAAAGAAAATCCGAAACAATGCACGCTGAAGTCGAACAGACTGACCTTTAAGATGCACATCTTCGTGTGATGTACTTCCCCCGAAAGGGGGAACTAAGAAGAAGCTGGGAAGTAATCATTTCTCTAATCGATTATCAAAACATGTTTTTCACTCGCTCGCTTTTAACTCATAGTCCATCAACTCTACTTCTAGTAACATTGGACTGGATTTTGCGTGTGGCGTAGCGTTCCCTTTTACAAGTGTCCCTCGCCATCAAGCGAACCCACAAATACTTCAGAGATACTTGTAATTTATGCAAACAAGTCAAGGACGAGAAGTCGAAATTTTAGTCCAACTGTCCAAGGTAAGGAGTTGAACCCCTTACCTCAGCATCATTATCAATATATGAATCGGCCGGTGTTTGTGATGAGGGAGTAGCGGGCGCGAATCATGATCCCGCCTACCGCGGTCGACGTCAGCTGCAGGCGATTTGGAAGCGGGCAGCCGTGTGTTGATTTTTAACAGTGGTGTGAGCGTCGGTCATTCAGAAAGCAAGGGTAAAATACTGGACGTAATCATGCCTCAACAAAAAAATTGTTTACATATCCTTTACATGACATCGCTGTCAACATCAGCATCTTTCAGCTGAGTGTTGATTTCTTGGCAAGATTACGCTCAGTAGTTTGCCATTGCTTTCTGAGCGACTTTCTCACATACACCGTAAGTTACCGACGTGGTTAGAACCGCTACCGATTCTCGCCGTCGTCACGTTACTTACGAGAGTATACGAGATTACGGAGAAAGTCGTGTAACCTCTACACCAGGGAGGTCGGCTAATCCTGCCTAGTTAATCATAAATAGACACAACATTCCGGGATTGATTGCGACGTTCTGTTAAAGACGTGCCACAAACGTAACCGTAAGTTCAATGCGCCTTAAGGTGTGTACAAGGGTCCATTACTGTGTGTATGTGTGTGTGTGAGAGAGAGAGAGAGAGAGAGAGAGAGAGAGAGAGAGAAGAGAGAGAGAGAGAGAGAGAGAGAGAGAGAGAGAGAGAGAGAGAGAGAGAGAGAGAGAGAGAGAGAAAGAGACAGAGAAAGAGAGAGAGACTTACTAGAGAGCATCGTCCTATACATTTCTATTTAGAGAGACAACGACAACGAGAAATAGAATCGGTAAGGTTTGGTAGAACACAACCACAAGTGACAAGATGGATGTTGCTGCTAAAGCTTTCGTCAGCACACACGAATTTAACATACACTGAAAACTACATTAAACAGTCTGACTGACTGACTGACTGACTGACTGACTGACCGACCGACCGACCGACCGACCGACCGACCGACTGACTGACTGACTGACCGACCGACCGACCGACCGACCGACCGACCGACAAACTGACTGACTGACTGACTGACCGACCGACCGACCGACCGACCGACCGACCGACCGACCGACCGACCGACCGACTGACTGACTGACTGACTGACTGACCGACTGACCGACCGACCGACCGACCGACTGACTGACTGACTGACTGACCGACCGACCGACCGACCGACCGACCGACCGACCGACCGACTGACTGACTGACTGACTGACTGACCGACCGACCGACCGACTGACTGACTGACTGACCGACCGACCGACCGACCGACCGACCGACTGACTGACTGACTGACTAACTGACTGACTGACTGACTGACCGACCGACCGACCGACTGACTGACTGACTGACTGACCGACCGACCGACCGACCGACCGACCGACCGAATGACTGACTGACTGACTGACTGACTGACTGACCGACCGACCGACCGACCGACTGACTGACTGACTGACCGACCGACCGACCGACCGACCAACCGACCGAGTGACTGACTGACTGACTAACTGACTGACTGACTGACTGACTGACCGACCGACCGACCGACCGACCGACCGAGTGACTGACTGACTGACCGACCGACCGACCGACCGACCGACCGACCGAGTGACTGACTGACTGACTGACTGACCGACCGACCGACCGACTGACTGACTGACTGACTGACCGACCGACCGACCGACCGACCGACCGAGTGACTGACTGACTGACTGACTAACTGACTGACTGACTGACTGACTGACTGACTACTATTTAATAATAATAGTAACTAAGCATGGCGAGCTGTGTTTACAAACAAGTCGAGAAACATCACTGAAGCAATGTACGTGTCAAACAGGATGCGCTTTAGTTGCATCATTAGCAATTAAACATGTTGAGTCATTCGTTTCGTTTTCCCGAATCCCAAGCATAATTTGGATTCTTGGTTTCTTAGAATCGACATCATAGCATTCCGGGAAAACAAACAGATGGAAGTCAAAAAGAATAAGTTGTTTTTTTCCCCCTTCTATTCTTTATCCCTCATTAAAGCATAGTCCCTTAATCAACCAACTCACGCCAAGGAGTCCTATCTGCAATGATTTCCTGATGCCCGCTTCGCGAACCCCCCCCCCCCCCCATGTTATTCACCCATGTCTCTAAGTCTCTGTTCCGTGTGTGTGTGTTGTAGGTCTGCCTTCCATTTCATTTGCCCAGTGGGTTCCTGTAAAATACTGTCTAGTTATACTAGGCTCAGGTGTTCTCAACCTGTGACTTACCCAGGGCCTGCGTCTGCTTCTGATCTCGTGATCTCGTGATTTCGTGAACCACCACTGTGGCTTGGGGGATGGTGAGACGCGCAAATTCATAATTCCCCGACACACCGAGTCCAGGGTGTCATAATTCTCCGACACACCGAGTCCAGGGTGTCATAATTCCCCGATACACCGAGTGCAAGTTTTCAATTTAGTGGCTGATTATTTGGCAACAGACAGCTTTTCGTTGATTTCGACGGTTTGAAACGAGGGTAATTCAGAAAGCAATGGTAAACTACTGAACACAATTGCTTAGTAAATCACACACAGTCAATAAATGATGGTATCCCAGAACTTCTGCCTAATATTATCTTCCGTCTCTGCTTCAGGCGGGTACTCGAGGTAGCTATTTCGTTTCATGACTTTCAGCTCATCGTGTGACATCTGTTCATTTACAGTCGGTTGATATATTAGAAGATGTAGCACTGACCGATTCGTGTATAATTTTTCCATAACGGCCATCTTGAAACTGTATTCAGAAAACAGGCCGTTGTAAAATGTTGGCGTCATCACGGGAACGGTTTTGGTACTGTTTCTGACAGCGCTGACAATGTTGGACACTGTGTATGTTTCGGCCAGGAAATCTCGATCTTCAACACAGAGTCTGTGTCCTCTTTTCAATTCCAGTTCTTTTATGCAGGTGTCTATAACAAAATCTTGCGTTTCTTCTGTATAAACGATGTAGGCGTCAAATGTACAGCCAAATTTCGGAAGCAGATCTGGTTTGAGGCCGAAGATGGCAGCATTGGCAATGTTGTGTAAGTACCTTAGCTTCCACCGATAGCGGTACATCAGGCCAAGCCCAACTGTTATCATGACCACAGTTAGAGCAGCCACGCAGACAATAATAAGTGCAGTTTTAGACATGCACAATCGCTGTAAAGTTTTCCTCTTCTCTTCTAAATCGCCTATCAGTTCTGCTGAGATGTCGTCTGAATCACACGTGAGAAGATGTGCCTTGTGGAAGTGAACCTTCGTTGTGGCCATCCATGTTATGACGGCTAAACCAGCGTAAGTGCAAGACCATGTCGTCACATCTTGTGCATTCACTGCTCTCTCTCTCTCTCTCTCTCTCTCTCTCTCTCTCTCTCTCTCTCTCTCTCTCTCTCTCTCTCTCTCTCTCTTCTCCTCATGTTACTCATCCCTGTCTCTAATTCTCTTCTCCGTGTGTTTCAGGTCTCCCCCTATTTAGTTTGCCCTGTGGATTCCAAGGAAAGGACGTTTCTGTTGCGCCCGCTAGCTTTGAACTCAAGCGGAACCCATACACTTGCTACTACTTCTCGTGCACTGGACAGATGTTTGCGTGTGGATTAGCTTTCCCTACTACCAGTGTCCCTCGGCATCAGTTCAACCCACTCCGACTTCAAAGGTAATTGTAATTTTCTTCCCTAAGTCCACGACGAGGCTCCAACAATTTGTCCATCTGACTGGTATAGTGGTTGAACCCGCTACCTCGTCATCAACACACCGGATGTTTAAGAACCAGCGCACATATCCATTCGGCCACGCTGACCTCCAGGGAAAGGACTTTATTGCTATACCACTACCAGGATTTCTCAGTGTAAGCTCTTTCTAGGGAAGCATACACAGACAGATGCAATCCAACGTTTCGAGGAAAGTCTTTATCGAAGAAAAGAAAACCAAATAAATATTTTACAGATGAAACAAAAGAATGCGCATCTCGGCAACTGGAAAGTAGTCCATTAAACACAAAGATTAAGAATGCTATTATGCTGCTCGGGAGATAAGTATTCTTTTAATTTTTCTGTCTTTAAATGTTTTGATTTTCTGGTTCGTTGATAAAGACTTCGGTTTAAACGTTGGTCACTACATGTGGGTGTTTCTCTTTTCGTTTGGCTACCCAGTTATATTTTGTGATTTGAGTTTCTGCAGGCTGCATGTATGGAATATCCTGGGAAGACCATGGGAAGAATGGGGATCAGTCCCTGCCGGTCTAGAGTCTGATAATTAACTTTGGGTTGATTCTCTACCTTTATAATAGGCGGGAAATCTCTAACTTTTTCAGTATATAAGACTTCGTTATTTTCCTATTCATACTCTCCTCCCTGTTTGCAAGACATAGCAAATTTTCTATTGAATGTGTTGCCAGAAGTCTGCGGGTATATACCACATAAGCAGAATAACTTGTTCTTGTCCTTCTGCTTTTTCCTTCAGACTGTATCCCCCATTGGAAATTAAGCCTTGAACCAACTCACCCCACGCCCTCCTATTCCTAGCTATCCCTTGCAGATCCCTCCATGTCCTCACCACATTACTTATCTCTGTTTCTACGTCTCTTCTCCGTGTGTGTTAGGTCTTTCTCTATTCAATTTGTCCTGTGGACTCCAGAAGATCTTTCTCTATTCCATTTGTCCTGTGGACTCCAGACAAAGGACTTTATAGTTATACCATTCTCATGTTTTCTCAATGTATTTCCTATCCTGGGCTAGGGTCTTTTCTTCACCTCTTCATTCACTGCTATTTGTCTGGTTCTCTCCACGAGCTCCCCATTGATGATTCTGTCATGCCATGTTATTCCTTCTATTTTGCGCCGGCACCAGTTATTGAATGTTTGCAATCGTGTTAGTTGTTCTCCATATATGTAATCCAACTTCAATCAATGTTTATATGTGAGTAAATATATACACTGACAGATGAGACATCAAAAACAAGCAAGTAAAAAGACACACGCACTACATCCTTCAAAGCATATTCGGAAGTTGTTGAGTCGTTGGGTCCTTGGTGTGTCCGATTGCCAGAGATAGGTCGTCCCAGAACTTCTGCCTAATATTATCGTCCGTCCCTTCTTCAGGCGGATACTCGATGTAGCTATTTCGTTTCATGACTTTCAGCTCATCGTGCGACATCTGTTCATTTGCAATCGGTTGATATATTAGAAGATGCAGCACTGAACGATTCTTGTATAGTTCTTCCATAACGGCCATCTTGAAGCTGTATTCAGAAAACACGCCATTGTAAAATGTTGGCGTCATCACGGGAACGGTTTTGGTACTGTTTCTGACAGCGCTGACAATGTTGGACACTGTGTATGTTCCGGCCAGGAAATCTCGATCTTCAACACAGAGTCTGTGTCCTCTTTTCAACTCCAGTTCTTTTATGCAGGTGTATGTAACAAAATCTCGAGTTTCTTTTGTATATACGATGTAGGCGTCAACTGTGCAGCCAGATTTCGGAAGGAGATCTGGTTTGAAGCCGAAGATGGCAGCATTGGCAATGTTGTGCAAGTACCTTAGCTTCCACCGATAGCGGTACATCAGGCCAAGCCCAACTGTTATCATGACCACAAGTTAGAGCAGCCACGCAGCCAATAATAAGTGCAGTTTTAGACATGCACAATCGCTGTAAAGTTCTCCCCTCGTTCTTCTAAATCAACAACTAGCTTCATGCTAACCATGCTATCTGTGATCACACTGTGAGTAGATTTTCCTTGTGGAAGTGAACCTTTCGTTGTGGCCATCCATGTTATGACGTCTAAACCAGCGCAAGAACAAGGCAGCGGGTTCATGGTCAGGTCAAGTTCAATCTTATGTCCTGACAAAGTTGCGATAGCATCAAGGTCATTTCTGGTTTCTTCATCTATCCACCTGATAGCGTTCTTACTTACATCAATCAGCTGTAGATTTGTCATGTGTCTAAAACTTGTATTCAAGTACGTCATCCTGTTATCGGTCATTTTCAAATAATTAAGATTTGATAATCCTTGGAAAAAATGTCTTGGAAGTTTATAAATCAAATTTGTAGAGATATCCAAATGTACAGCGTTTTTCAGGTTCGCAAATATGGTTCCGTTGTAATCTGTAGCGAAGTCCGGCCCAAGGAAGTTGTTGTTTAAAAGTATGTGGTAATGTGAGTTATTTGCTTGGAAGAAAGTCTTCTTTATACTTCTACAGTAATTA
Organism: Cepaea nemoralis; assembly: GCA_014155875.1. NCBI lineage: Eukaryota > Metazoa > Mollusca > Gastropoda > Stylommatophora > Helicidae > Cepaea > Cepaea nemoralis. The sequence goes on along the minus strand of JACEFZ010026383.1, from coordinate 94,447 downwards.
TCGGCTAAGTTGGCGTGGGTTACTCTCCACGGCAATATTCCTGATCCCCAATTGGACATAAAGCTTTTAGAGAAATCTATAACCGAAAGAGAATTGTTTTTGTATAGTTTGTTTGTTAATATCTGCATTCCAAACATATTGTACGTTGTTGCTGTCAGGATCTTCAGCTTCGGTGGCAAATGTAACGGTCTTCTATGGCCTTCTGGTTCTCTGTTTATTTCTGGGATGGTTTTGTAAATATCATTATCTGATGACACGTTCTTCGATTGTATATTTTCACTGAGTTCACTACAACTGCGTGGTTTAATTTCTTGGTCATCTATATCATGTGAAAACATGTCATCCTTATTTCTAACAGCCAGAGACACTTTAGAACATTCTGAAACCGGTGAATCAACTACAGAATCATCACGGGGATTAAAGATAGGGTCGACATTTTGCAAGGACAGATCCATTTCTCTCAGTTCTGTTAACACCGCAAAGAGGTTCATTGACTGCGTCCCGACAGTAAATTTGTTTCTCCTTAAAATAAGCCTTTTCAAAGTTTTGGGTAAATTATCCAAGAACTCCTTACCGAGCAAAACAATTCTGTTGTCAGAAAGGTCCAGCTGATAGAGGTCTATGTTCTTGATATACTTGGCCTGCTCGATCCCCAGATATTTGCACTGATGAAGTGGCTCGCGGAGATGCATTGAAAGTAACGGATGTTAACCTGTGAGTTGTTAAATGCCGATCAAGTCTTTAAAGGCAGTGTCAATAGTCGTAATGTTGCATGTGTTTAATTGTCAAAGACAACAAGTTTGTCAGCCTGGAGTAAGCATTCGGGTAGGACACTGACAAATGGTGGACAGCCTTCCAAAACAAACGCCTGCAGGTAGGGAATATTATCAAAGAATGTCTCAGTGATGTTCTCGATCCTACATCGATGGTACCCACCGCCGATGTGCAAATAGGTCAGAGACTTTAGAGATCTCATCCCGGGTCCAAACTCTGCCGAACTATCTAAACCATCAATCCCTAACTCCCGTAAATTCACCAGCTGTTCCAAAGCTTGACTTGGGTAGCTTTTATCAAATCCCCGCGACATCCTGTGAAAGGACAGCTTTCGGAGAGGTTTTAACTTCTTAAAAAGTTGCGGAGGAAGACTTCTTTAGAATATCCCAAATTTTGATTTCCGCTCAAGTCTAGTATTGTTAATCTTGGAAAGTTGTTGAAAGTCCCGACTTCTATTTTGGTAATGTTGTTTTGTGAAAGATCCAAACTTTCTAGTTTCTCCAGGCCCTCAAACAGAGACCCTGTCAGATGAGTCAAATTGTTTTTCCCTAAGGTAAGATTAGTAAGATGGGGCATAATTGAAAAGCTGCCATTCTCAATATAAATAATCCTGCAGTCAAATAGACTCAGATACTTTATATTTGAGGTGTCATTTGTTTCATATCCTCTGGAAATATTCCTCAACATCCGGTTTGAATCCATGGAGACATCAACCAGAAAGTGGGTAAGTCAACAAGCTGGAAATGTTTAATTTACGAAATCTGTTAAACGAAAGATTTAGGACAACTGTATTCTCTGGAAGGTTATTTGGAAAAGAGTGCAATTTCTTGTCGGTGCAGTTAGCGATTACAAACCGAGTACCCGTGTGAGAGCAACTACATGGAGGACAAGAGAATGCGTCTCCGTACGACTTGGAGTCACTGTGCTTCGTCTCAAAGCTACTGAAGTTTGTCTTGTAATCTTCCGTGCTTCTGCCAGATATATCAACGATGTCGTCTAAGATCTCTGGATTCTGGACATTATCTGTCAAGTCGGCATCTGTTGTTGCATAAGTTGAATGTGATGATATGACATCAGAAGCCGTGTCTCCGAAATGTGGACTATAAAAATTGTCGCCGTCATCATTATTGTTGTTCAGATAATGACCGACGAATATTTGGTGTTCGTGATGATTGTATTTCACATCCTTAGGCTTTGTCATTGCAACATGTCCATGTTTGTTATCCAGATTTTTTGTTTCCTGAAACTTTAATTCACCATCAACGAATTGCAAAGGTTCGTTGACGTGAAATCTTAACGGTAAAAATGTCAAGGGAGTTTCTGTAGTGTCAGCACCCCTTTCTTGTTCATCGACTTCCGGGTCCAGAACGCGCATACCGGAAACGGTGACAAACAAATGAATTGTAGACGCCATCAGCAAAATACAGCACAGATGCCCAGACATTTTGGTGGTTCTGAAAATAAAATGCAAGCAGCATAACTCACCGACTGCCCATTGGTCTAAGAATGAAACAAGCAACATATATCCAATGCGCTTGGCAGAGTAAAGATTTACCCTTTTTTTTTTTTTTATGTTGCATATCCCTTACAGGACGTTGCAGTCAACACTAGAATTTGTCAGCTGCTGTTGATGTACTAGGCAAGTTTTTACGTTCAGTTCAGTAGTTTGCCATTGCTTTATGAACGACCGGCTCACATACCCCCGTAGCGAACCGCTGCTGATTCTCGCAGCTGCTGATTTCCCCACGTGGATATACGGGGTTACGAACAATGTCGATAAAGCCTTGGCCAGTGAGACCGGCACTCTTCTCTTACCTTTAGTTTATTTAACTGTGAATATGACACAAAGAAGCCGTCGGGGAGATTGGCTGACGCACGGTAGTCAGTTGTTCGAAGACTCATCGAGGTGGGTTTAAAAGAAAAATTGACCCAGGCTCTCAAGTCAACACAGCCTAACATTTGGTGCTAGGAAATGTCAGGGAAAGCAAAGGGACATACATGGTAATGTCCAGTTTACCCATCGAGCCCCGAGTGATCCATAAAAATATGGGACCAGCACAATATGACATCACTCATAAACGAATACACACATCAACGAGCTGCCTAAATACCAAAGATGGCAAAATCATAATAAAAAAGATCGGATTGTAAATGTATGGTCAGATTATGTGAAAGATCTTTATAACGATTCAAGAAACGAGCAGTATGATATTCCAAATAATAATGAAGGACCACCAATTTCGAAGATGGAAATTCAGAATAGAATGAAAACTGGCAAGACCCATAGCCCAGACAAAATCACAACTGAAATGATCAATGACTTCGAAGAATATGGAGTAGACCAGGTCACCAGACTGCTGAACACAATTTATGATACTGGAGATATCTCCTGAATTGTGTAAATCTATATTTATTGCAATACTGAAAAAAAAAATCAGGAACCTTGGAGTGTAATCAACATCGAACAATTAGCATAATGAGCCACGTCACGAATATTTTGCTAAGAATCATCATGCAAAGATTCAGGAAGAAAATATAACCCGCTATAAGGGAAGAACAATGTTTGTTCGTAGAAGGCAAGGGTACAGTAGGATATATCTCGACCGTGATATACAGAGAAGAGAAGATCTAGTTATCATCATCATCATCATCATCATCTTTCACTTCTGCCGTCAAGCGTCGTGGGAAGGAATAATTTGCGTTCCTGGGCCCGGTGGGCGGCACTGGATAGTGTCATTCTGTGTGGTTGTACAATGTCTTTGATGTCGTCAATCCATTTTCGTCTTGGACGTCCTCTTGGTCTCGTCGCAGATGATCTTTGATGTGAGGCCAGTGATGGTAGTTGCTGGTGTTGCATTCTAACGACATGGCCAAACTACTTTATCTTCTGTCTTTCAATAAATGTGGCACAAGGTGTTGATCCCACAGTCTGTCTGATAACAGCATTTCTTATTCGGTCTCAGATTGTTAACTTGGCTGCTCTCCTCAGGCATTTCATTTCGCAGGTGTTGATTTTGCGAAGGTGTAATTTGGATAAAGTCCAGGTTTCAGATTGGTAGCATAGGGTTGGTGTGAATATGTTGTTTATTATCTTCGTTTTGCGGACATGGGTATATTTGGATGTTTCAGTAAGGGTGATAGTTGATATGTAAGTGCACTAGCTTTTTGACATCTGATTTCGATTTCTCTGTCCAATCTGCCATTTTCTGTGATCATACTTCCAACATATTTGAATTCTTTAACTTGTTTCAGAGTTGTGCTATTTATCTGTATACTTAGTGGACCCGGCAATCTGCTAACTCGCATTACTTCGGTTTTGGCTGTATTTATACTCATATTGTATCTCCTGCATGTTGAACTCAGATTATCAATATGATTTTGCAGTCTACCCTCGTCGCTATAAAACAGGCACTGATCGTCTGCAAAGAGAAGTTCATTTATTTCCTGTGGATCAGTTGTTTCATCTGGAGTAAAGAGCTCTAAATTTTCTGAATCTGTTCTGTCGAGACTTGCTTCTTTGGATATTCTGTCCATGTAGATATTGAATAGCAGGAGAGAGAGCACATATCCCTGCCTCACTCCTGTATTGACTGTGAACATATCTGATATACCTTCTTGTGTCCTTACTGCACTTCGGCTCGAGTGGTACAAGGCTATGATGTTTTCTAGCAGTTGCCCTTGTATCCCATAGTCATCAAGGATGGTCCATAATTTGTACCTGTCTACACTATCGAAAGCCTTTTCCTGATCCACACACACAGTATTCTGCTGTTCACTATATTCGATAGTTTTTTCACATATTTGTCTAAGTAAAAATAATGCGCCGGCTTCCTGGCTTGGAGGTTAACAACTTATCTCCGTAATCTCGTATACACTCGTAAGTAACGTGACGACGGTGAGAATCAGCGGTGGTTCGAATCGCGTCGGTACCTTACCGGGTATGTGAGCCGGCCGCTCAGAAAGCAATGGCAAACCACTGAGCGTAATCTTGCCAAGAAACCAACAATCAGCTGAAAGATGCTGATGTTGACAGCGATGTCCTGTAAAGGATATGCAAACATTTATTTATAAATAATGCATCAGAAATTATATAAAATCCAACACCTTATATTGAAACATCTGTGAACACTAACAATGAAACAGAACTTATGGTGGTTGATACCCCATACAAGTTAGTTGTATTTCCTGTTACTGAACGTTGCAATCAGCCTCGGAATTTATTAGCTGTTTGCGGTTGCCTAGTCAGTTTTATGTTTCATAGTTTGCCATCTGAACAGCCTCATCTGTGGCCAAGAGGTTATCTTGTTCGTAACACAGCTGCGAGCAATTTGGAAGCAGACCACCTTGCGTTGATTTCCATACAATGGTATGAGTGCTGGTCGTTCAGAAAGCAATAGCAAACTACTGAACGTAAACTTTCCCATGAATGACAAACAGCCAAAAGAATGCCGGAGTTGAATGTTACGTCATGTACAGGATATGAAACTTAACTTATTTTTTTAATGTGAAGAGCGGACGCTTTATACCGTTGAAATCAAAGCAAAGTAATCTGCTTTTAAATCGCTTGAGGGTGATCTTGAACTCTTCTGGCGTGTCGAGGATTGTGACACTGTGGTCACTATCACCCAAGTCACAGTCGCTGACGAATTTTTATGTTATGTTATATGATATGTTATGTTATATCATATTACGTTATGTAAAGTTATTTTATATCGAACGATGTCACTGCACATTGGGCATTGCCATGCGTGATCAGTCCTCCGATGCAGCAGCCATTCACAGGTAATTCTAGCCGCTGTTCCCATGAGTCGTTGATGATGGTATCCCATCTCTTTCCCCGAACTCGACATTGACAAGCTTGACCAGGCTTTACCCCCAGTTAGTGCAATCGGGCCTCGTCAGTATCGGTCACTGATTATATCAACATTGTCCATGCTTCTTCCCGTTTGCGTTGATGCATTACTTGCCAGCTGGTCTGCGCATTCGTTATCCCTAACTCCGGCTTATCAGAGTGTGTACATCGATGTGAATTATATGAGGCGTGACTTCCGAATGCCTTCTATCCATTCGTCTGACAGCCGACGATATACTGATGAAGGAAGTGAACATACGAATTTACAATTAACACAGCCCAGCAACTTAGGATCTAACACGTTGAAGTACGGGAATAAATTCCTCATCTTCTTCTAACACCTTCAGAAGTCAATATGAAAACATCCAAAGAAAACAGCAGACACAGCGTAAGTACCTTACAGTCAACTCAATCCCGGTGAACAAGAACCACACTGAGGACAAGAATAGAACAACATCTCACTCAGTGGTACTTGGCCGTTTTGACAGACGATATATGTTACATTGTGCTTAAAATAAGGGCAAACCGATTTCGGTAAGACCATAGCACAAAGCCTTTGCTAAATTGTAGAGACAGTGTGTTATCCATGCTGATAATCCCTCTCTCGGTCTGCCTAGTATACTCCAGAGGAAAGGTAACAACAATACACCTGGAACAAGACAAGCTGCAAAAGCAATGCTCTAACTAACCGCCCGTCGGAGCTTCGATCCTAGATCAGTTGCCGACCAAGGCTTAGGTCCTGGTCTTTCCGTGAACGGGGGAACTAAGGTGAAGCAGGAAAAAAATCATTTCTTTGATCGGTTATACAAATATGAGTTCAAAGGTCAGCATGACCGAACGGATAAGGGCACTCGTTCTTAAACTTCTGGTGTGCTGATGCCGAGGTTGCTGGTTCAACATCTACACCGGTCATTTGGACTAAAATATTGACTTGTCCTTGACTTCGGGACGTAAATTACAAGTACTCTGAAGTTGAGATGGGTTCGCCTGATGGCGAGGGACATTGGTGATAGGTAAAGCTAATCCACAAGTGATTTGTGATCAGTCAGTGCACTAGAAGTATTATCACTTGTAAAGACTACTATTGACTTCAAAGCGAGCCAACGCAAATTAAAAAACCCAATTTGGATGGAGTTATATCTCTCCATAGCACAAAGCCTGGACTGAACGTTGAGACCACGTGTTTGCGCTTGCAACATAATGCCTCTCTCTGCCTGCCTAGTTTACCTGACCGGATCATCAAAGCAATACAAAGACTAAAAATAATGTCCTGAATGCGGAGGGAGTCAGCAAAAAAAAAAAAAAAAAAAATACAACTAGAAAACATTTTGGACCGAGAAAAGTAAGTATGTTGCTTGCAAGAAACTCAACTCAACGACAATATAGCCTTCAAAATCAAAGGCTACCCGTGTTACCGATCTGACCAAAAGGACAGGCGAAAGGGTCGGATATTGACCCTTGTAAAAAAATAACATCACTGCTTCCCAAACTGAAGTTTACAGACCTACATCTGATCAATTACTACTGTCCAAGTGACCGCCCACAGGTACTGGGCACAATAGCATTTAAAAAAGTATTGTACGTGGCGATTTCAACGGCCACTGGCAGAGATGGGGCTATGATCACATGGACCAGAGAGGAGAGAGACTGGAAGACTGGCAGGCTGAGAATAGATTCGTCTTGATTAATAAGCCGTCTGATCCACATACGAGGGGAAGTCAATAAGTAAGTCACAAGTGGCTGTAGAAAAATAACTAAATATGATAACATCTTGAAACCAGTTTATTTTTGGTACATACATTGTCCCTTTATTTCGCAACATAATTTCCACCAACAGTGATGACTTATCTCATCGTTTTATCAGTCCTCTCAAACCGGCTGCACAGAACAGCGTGCTCTGTTTTCTAAACCACGTTTTCACTTCAAATTAAACTTTGGAGTCATTCGCGAAATGTCTCCCGCCAATGTGGGTTTTCAGTGGACTAAAAAGTTGGAAATCGCTACGGGCTAAGTCAGGGCTGTAAAGTGGATGTTCCAGAACTCCCCACCTTGGTTGGTTAATTTTCTCCTGACTTTAATCGAACCGTTTGTGGTCTGGCATTGTCATGAAGAAGCAACAGACCTCTAGTCAGCAGTCCTGGAAAGTTTTTCTACCCAGCTGTGCACCGTTTTTCGGAACAAACATTTGTCAGCATAAACATGAAGCATTTCCTTATGAATGTCTTTGCAGGCAGTCCCTTTGTCCATAAAAAACGCGCAACAGCATGTTGCTCTTTGGTTGTACACTTCGTAAGTACAGTCGCCATTTTGTTTATGCGCTGCGAATGCGCATGAGACACCTAGCGCCAACCGACGAACGGGAATATAAGTTCGATGTTCCTGTCATCTAATGACACCTGTAGAAAACACCAACTACATTTACCTGCCATCCCACAGAACTGTGTGACTTACTTATTGACTCGCCCGCGTACGTTCTACTCGAGATCATGGCAAACTACAACTACACCTGACCTGGCGTTTCATTCACAAGACCTGGAGTGAAACATTACACGAATTGTTGGGAAACAACTTGGTGGCAGCGACCATCGGCCAGTCTTTCTAAATGTAGAAAATGAGCTTGTAAGTGAAAGCAGCACCCTCTTGAGGTGGAACTACACGAGAGCAGACTGGGCAATGTACAAGAATCGCACCAGCATACTGGTTAGAAACTTGAACACTGAGAAAGACATAAATAAAGTAGATGAAGAGTTTGGGAAATGCATACTACAGGCAGCGCGAGAAACAGTACCAAGAGGAGCCCGTAAACATTATAAACCCTACTGGAGTAGTGAACTGGAACAGTTGCATAATGATGTGGAAGTGTGTAGAAAGCAAGCAGAGGCCAAACCCAGCCAAGAGCACCACAATAAATACCAGCACACAAAAGCCAAATTTCAAAGGGCCAAGCTGCAGGCTAGACGGAAAAGCTGGCAGAAGAAAACAGTCACTGAACTTTGAAAGAGACACAAGGAAGTTGTGGAAGCTAATAAAACAGCTTAACGATGAGGGCACAGGGAGAAACTAAAAAATTGCACTACATAAAGATGGGAACATCTTAACAGGTACGCAAACAGCTGACCATTTTGCGGACTCATTCGCACAAGATAACAATATGGAAATTAGTCCAGGGAAACAACAAGAGATTTGAGAGAAATTGCAATGTACAGGACAAAATGAAATACTATATGAGGTTCTGGGGCCACCTATTACGAGATCTACGAGATCTGGTTGGTGAGTGGGTGGGTGGAGGATGTGTGGGAGTGTGAGTGTGTGTAGGTTGGAGATGGGTGGGGGGATGTGTGTGTGTGGGTGCAGGATGTGTGTATGGGGGAGATTGTGTGGGTGGGGGATGTGTTTAAGTGGGGGATATGTGGTGGGTGCAGGTTTTGTGTGTGGGTAGGTGCGGGATATGTGAGTTGGCGGGAATATGTGTGTGTTGGATATGTGGTTGGGGGATGTGTGTTTGGCTGAGTGGTTGGGGATGTGTGAGTGGGTGGTGGAGGATATGTGGGTGGGTGAGTGTTGGTAGGTTATGGGATGGGTGGAGGATGTGTGCGTGTGGGATATGTGAGTTGGCGGGAATATGTGTGTGTTGGATATGTGGTTGGGGGATGTGTGTTTGGCTGAGTGGTTGGGGATGTGTGAGTGGGTGGTGGAGGATATGAGGATGTGTGCGTGCGGGATATGTGAGTTGGCGGGAATATGTGTGTGTTGGATATGTGGTTGGGGGATGTGTGTTTGGCTGAGTGGTTGGGGATGTGTGAGTGGGTGGTGGAGGATATGTGGGTGGGTGAGTGTTGGTAGGTTATGGGATGGGTGGAGGATGTGTGCGTGTGGGTGGGATGTCACATAATACTGACAGGTTAACGATCCCATGATATATCAAAACATAAAATTGCTTATTGTGCACGAGGATGGAAGGTTATTGACCTTTAGATCAGGAAAACAAGCGATTGTTTATTGACTCCAAGATCAAAACAGATACCGCGTGTTTGTTGGGAGACGGACGACGGAAAAGACGATCTTAAAACCTTTGAACACCGGAGAGAGAATCACGATAATACAATTTCATAAACCTTTGATATGGGAAACCAGAGTCACGATAGACGATCAGAGAACGTTTGAAGTAACGGAGACGTATGGCCGTAGTGCCGAGGAACGAGTGGATAATCATTGATGTCCCGAAATGACCGAGTATCAAAGGAGAATTTCGGTTGTTTTTGTATAGATAAAAAAAAAAACTGGTGTGGAGGACAGGGGAATAATAGTTGGTGGAATATGCCATTGAAATTATACAGAGCCAAAGTATAAATGGTCTGGATATTCAAAGTTAATTTAGTGTGCTACTAATCTTCCACGAGAGACAGTGGGGATTTATTCTTGAGCTATTATGGAAAGGGAATGTACAATGTTTCAAGTTGGCTGAAACCGACGAGCATTTGTATTGATGTGCAATAGTATTCCCGATTCAGCCGAGGATAGTTATAAGGTAGTTGTGGTGTAGAGTAGAACTCTAGCATAGTGTATTTTAGTGTGTGACTGTAATATTGAGTGTCGGCCGAATTTAGCTTAGAAGTGACTTAGTGGATTGAGTAAGGTGTCAGGGCACTCGATAGTATGAATACTAGTATAAGATAGGATAGGAGATTCTAGTATAGATGGCTACCGGGATTTCTGAGCTATCCTAGGAATTTCCTTCTTTTACTTAGTCTTAAGTTATGTGTATAACTCCTATGTCTTATGTCAGAGGTCATTTCTCTGAATATATATATAAGTAATAACTGATAACGGCCATAAGCCTACTCTCACCTCTAATGAGTTTGAGTTAGGTTTATAGCACCTGATATTGTATATTCACCAGGTTCCAAGGAATAAAGAAATAACAACACTACTGAAAAGAAAGAATTTACCCTAGTCTGGGACAGTGATAAATAGCGGCCAGATTGAAGTCTGATATCACATGTACATGTCAACCAGTTCTAAAAGTAACAGCACAATAAGTCTGTCCTGATAGGATACTGACAGCAGAAGATATGTCAACTCCACATAGAACGGATTAGCAATATGGTTCACATGACCATAAGATAAATACAAACAAACTGTAATACCAGAACGTTTCCTCTGATGCATAGAACATTCTTAGACTTTAATACAGTGTGTCAGTGTAATATATACGCATGGTTGTGATTAGTCCTACATCCATAGACAATACTTCAGTAAATATATCGGATGTGTGAACATTCCCTGGATTTTAAGAAAAACATTCATAATATGGGATAATTCAACCTGAAAGACCTTACATATAAAAAACACGCTGTTGTGAAAATACATGTTATTTCAAAAGTCAAGGACATTGTAAAGACATCCTCATCATCAGGCAGAGAGAAAATACCCTTGTTTGAGCTCAATCCAATTCTGTGGTGTGGCGACACTATATGCCGTTGTGTGATGAGAACAATGAGGACTGTGTCTTAGAGTGTCACTCTTATCTCACCTACACGATAGAACACACCAACAACGTCTTTACATACACTCTATACACACCCATGACACTTTTTATTCAATAAATAATGTTAGTGTGTATTGGAGGACAATGTTGTGTGGGTATGTTCTGAAGGAAAGTGAAGAGGGGTATGGTATTGCGATAATAGAGAGAGAGAGATAGTGAATAGAAGATTGGAACGGGGGTGTGTAGACAAAGGTCTGGCAATAGACTCAACATTTGAAAACGGGAAGTTGAAGTGTGCTTGTTGATTCTACTGTCCCCCCAGAGACGACAAGCGACAGGGGAGATGTGTGAAGGTGGGGGATGTGTGGCTGGGTGATGGATGGGTGGGTGCATGCATGTGTGCCTGAGTTTGTGTGTGGGTGGGTGGGGTGATGTGTGGTGGGTGGGAGATGTGTGTGTGTGTGTGTGTGTGTGTGGAGAGATGGTGTATGTGGGGGTGTTTGTTGGATGTGTGGGTTGGGGGATGGATGGGGGAATTATGTGCCTGTTGGTATGTGTGTGGTTGGGTGGTGGATTTATGTGGGGGGAACACTCGGATAGATATGGGATGGGTGGGTGGTGGGGGATTTGTCTCATAACATGGTAACATGCATTGTTTATGTTTACAACATTCATTTGACAATGTTTTTTTTTCCCATGTGAATGCACTATGCACTGATGAACGAACGATGAGTGATTGGAAGGGCCGAATGTAAGACGGGCCTGCGTGCCAAATTTGTTACCCTTTTAAAATAAAGTTCGTTCGTTCATTCTACAATAACAGCTAGACCTTAGACAGTGTTCCACAAGCCTGGAGAAAAGCAATCATGATACTACTCATAAAATCAGGGAAAGATAGTTCCATTGCCTCCAGCTACAGACCATTTAGCCTCACCAACTGTCTCTGCAAAACAATGGAGCGCATCATCAATCACAGACTACAATGGTACATTAAAAGTGAAAACATCCTTGTGCCACAGCAGGCTGGCTTTAGGCAGTGCTACTCTACAGAAGATCAGACAACCTATCTCTCTCAAGAAATTGAGGATGCATTCCAAGAGAAGAAGCTGGTGCTTGCGGTATGGATAGATCTGAAGAAAGCCTTTGACAAAGTCTGGAAAGAAGGTCTGATGAAGAAACTGAGAAACTGTAAAGTCAACGGAAGAATATGCAAATGGCTGAAAGCATACTTATACAACAGAAGAGCCCGAGTACAGATAGACGGACTCAAGAGCAACGTAGTACTACTGCGTCACGGTGTACCCCAGGGCGGAGTCTTGTCTCCCACACTTTTTCTAATCCTCATCAATGATCTTGTTGCTAATCTACATCATGGAATTAAAGCAGCAATGTACATTGATGACCTGGTTTTACGGAGCACAAATGAACATGCATCAGATAGCTACAAAGAGCTGTAGATACATTTGTTGCATGGGCAAATAAATGGTGTGTCAGCATAAACACTGACAAGGGCAGCGCCACTCTATTTACCTTCTATCCAAAATAAAAGTCAGGGATCATCCAGATAAATTGAATACCCCTAAGAGAAGATAAAGAGCCAACATACCTTGGAGTAACATTTGATGACAGGCTGACATGGAGAAAGCACATCAAGAAAGCAGTAGCAAAGGCCAGAAGGAAAATAGCCATCCTGAGGAAGCTAAGTGGAACCACATGGGGTGCCAGTGGGAAAATACGTAGCAAAGTTTATCTACAGAGCATACGACCTCACCTGGAACACGAGTCAACTGAGTGGTGTTCAGCACCAGAAACCATACTAAAAGAGCTGGACAAGGTACAAAATCAAGCACTTAAAGTCATGACAGGAGAGATGAGATCATCCCCGATAGTGGAGATGGAGAAGATGGGGAGGACACAAGCACTGAGGCACTGAGAGAGCACAGATATAGGAAAATGCTAATACAAGCAGAAAGTTTCCCCAGCTAGACAGGCCACTTATGAAGAACAGATTTGAAAACTTAGCTATGGGGCGGTCGAAAAGAAGTAGCGTTATCCACCAGGCCAAACGACTCTGAAGAGAAACCATCGATCTGCCCACAGCTGGTATCCCCCTGACAACTATTGCAGAGCGAACTCCATGGAAAGTTGAACATAGACTATCACTACAAATCCAGGCAAAAGTAAGAGGAATAGTTGACAAGGAAGAAGAGAACAGTGTACAACGCAGAACAGCCACTCTCAGCTTCCTTGATGAAGACTACCCACAGGACCTCTGGGTCCGAGTCTACACAGATGGGTCAGCACAAAATGCTGTTCGAAATGGAGGAGCGGGAGTGTACATAGAATACCCAAATAATACTAGGGACACGGCCAGAGTACCAACAGGAAAGTAGTGCTATAACTCCATCCATCCTATCATGTGCCGTGCCGGTAAGCGTGGGCGGTCATGTTCTGCCATCTCACTCGATCACCAGAGTCGTGGATTCTCTAATTATCGATGAGTCACACAACGTGATTTTCTTGGCATCTATAAAGAATGTAGTTTGATATTGCTTTCCTTCCTAGCAGTGACCACACTGGTCAGTGACCGTAGCCATTGTCTCCTCGAAAAAAAAGAGATCCTCTGCCTACCGTCGTGAAGGTGGAGACCATAACCTACAACTATCTGTCGGCTGCTCTCCATCTTCATCCACCACCTGCACCATGGCTTCACATAACCCTGATCGGGGGGCTAAACGGGTACTCCACCTTGCCCAATGGGTGTCCCGTAGGCTAGCGGAGGGAAGGAGGCGCCTTACTTCTCCTTTGATAGGGGATACCCCTACCCCGCTACCCCAGGGCTATAACTATGATGCTGAAATTGAGGCAATCAAGATTTTATTAATTATTAAAATGTTGCATATACCTTACAGGACGTTGCAGTCAACACCAGCATTTTCAGCTGCTGTTGATGTACTAGGCAAGATTACGCTCAATAGTTTGCTATTGCTTTCTGAGCGACCGGCTACGTACCCCGTAAGTCACCGCCGCAGCCAGAACCCCTACAGATTCTTGCCGTACGTCACGCCACTCACGAGAGTACACGGGATGACGGAGAAAGACGTTACACCCCTAGGCTAGGTGAGCCGGTGCAATCAAGATAGTAACAAAGAAATTATTAAATATCAGCCATGGTACACCACCTGTGATGCTATTGACAGATGCAAAATCAGTACTCGAGGTGCTCCTGTCTGGAAAATTGCCAGTAGTACGGACACTACTTTCTGAACTTAGCAGTCAGCATAAGGTCTCCATACAGTGGATACCATCCCACTGTGGAGTACCTGGACATGACAGAGCTGATCGACTGGCTAAGGAAGCAGAAAATGAAAAACAGCCTGGTGCGCCCGTTACATACCACCAAAAGAAAAGAATGATCAAATCAGTCAGAAAGCCACCAAAACCTGCTCAAGATGACTACCACGTTATGGACAGACCAGAACAAGTCATTATTCTGCGCCTCAGAACATGACGCAATAGACAACGCAGCCACACGTATACACAATTCAAGATTGGTGAATCAGCCATGTGCACATGTGGATTGGCGTCGCAGACAGCAGAGCACATACTCCATGACTGCCCAAAATATAACATCTCTAGGCAGTTAAATTCATACAAGAGACAACATTGCAGTTATAGACATATTTCAAGCGAACGAATGAAGAAGTATCAAAGCAATGGAATAACTGCCCGCCTGTCGGAGCTTCCATCCTAGACCAGTTGCCGACCAAAGCTTAAGGCATGGTCTGCCCTGCCATGACATTTAGTCCTTGGGTTTCCTCACACCAGGATAAGGCGTGTATCCTCTAAATTTGCTGTCCTCCACCCGAAGCCGTTAGCACAATGTGGGATGTCAAGCTTGGTGAGCGCCGATCAACATTCAGTGCTAACAGGAAGTAGATAGTAACATCTACTGTTATACGTTTCTCAGTAAAATTTTACCAAGTCCTGACAGATCGAAAAATCAATAATAATAATAAAATAATAATAATAATAATAATAATAACGATAACAATAACAATAGTAATAATAACAGGCAGACAGAGCGGGTTACCTCTGATGTAATCTGTCTGGAGGAAACAAATCAGACACAAAGCATGCTGAAGTCCCACACACTAACCTTTAAGGGGCATAACTACGTGTGACACACTTCCTCCCGAAAGAGGAACTAAGAAGAAGCAGGGAAGTAATCATTTCTCTTATCGGTTATCAAAACATTGTTTTCACTCGATCGCTTTGAACTCAAGCGTGGTCCATACACACTACTTCTAGTGACACTGGGCTGAATTTTACGTGCGAATTAGCTTTACCTGTTACCAGTGTCCCTCTCCCTCAGGCGAACCAACTAAGGCTACAGAGGCACTTGTAATTTACGTCCCCAAGTCAAGGAGAAGTCAACATTTTAGTTCAGCTTTCCGGTGTAGGAGTTGAACCCCTTACCTCGGCATTATTATAAAAATATGGCTGTCATGCTCATTTCCATCACCATGCATAGTCTGACGTCTCACACTGCTCGGTGTTTGACCTATCTAGTAATCATGTTCTTCTTTCTCTTTATTCCAATTCTGATATTTGCCCTCCATGCAACGTGATCAGCGGCGACTTGCTCCCAATGTGCATTATCAATGCCTGTGTCAATCATGTCCCGCTTATACACATCTTTGTACCGTAGTAGAGGCCGATCATGAAATCTTTTCAACCGTCTGCAATTCGCCATAAAATATTTCCTTTGGTATTCTTCCATCATCCTAATATGTCATATCTAATTAAGTCTACGAAGACTGAGCATGGAATAAACCGTCACATGCACCGATCTTCCGATACTTCAGTATTTGTGATGTTATCTTGCCACTTATTATCAAGTATTCTTCGCTGACACCGCATATTAAAGCTGTTTAAACGTTTATCTTGGTGCGAGTAAGTTGACCAAGCTTCACTGCCATACTGAAGAGTACTAAGGAACGCAGGCTTGATATACCAGGACTTTTGTTTTGGCAGTAAGCTTCCACCTTTCCCGGACCCTATTTGTTAACTTGTTCATTGTTGTTTCTGCCTTACCAATGCTGATGTTTATTTATTGTTTACCTCTGATTCTAGATAGGTAAAACGGTCTACTATCTCCAGCTCTACGTCGTAAATAAAGATTCATGGTACTCCATTTGCAACTTGTACCATAATCTGTGTCTTCTTTTCGCTAATTGTTAAACCAAATTTATAACAGCCACTGGAGAATGCAGATAATAGATGCTGGAACTTCCCGTCAAGATGTTGTTTTGTAACCGCTTCTTTTTCACGTAGGAGATGGAAAGTTCATCTCTAGCGCGTACTTTTTGCGCCAGGATGTAAACCAGGAATTTCCTATTGTCTCAAAATTTTCGCCGTTGCTACTGAGTTCGTACACCAAAGCGAATCCATGCTTGAGTGTATTTTGCAGCTTGTGGGATACTGTGTTGTGTTTCCATCATGGCGGACCAGCGTTTGTGCCTCGTACAGAGGACAAACAAACCACGAAGTCGACGGGGTCGACGTAAACGACAAGGCAAACGCGGAGCCAGACGATCCAGGCTCAAGTGCGTCCGTCTGGGTCTCAGTAATACTCGTATTCTATATTGGAATTGTGCAAGGGCATAACAACGAGGCCCCATTCTTTAAAGCCTGGCTTACAGGAACGATATTGTAGCTCTTCAGGAGACGAGAATAAGTGTTAATTCGCTTCATATAGCTGGCTTCAACTGTTTTTTAACAGGCAGCACATGGAAATAGTGTTTTTTTTTATTCGAGACACTATAGTGGC
>JACEFZ010026383.1:45000-72500 GCA_014155875.1 Cepaea nemoralis | reverse complement strand
ACATCCGTCGGCAAACTAGCAGAAGAATTGGGCACCCTTACCAGACCTTACAATGCAATGGGTACCCAAACGGCTTCATCAAGCGAGACTGACGGTCACCAAAACTTCTAGAAACAGTGGTTCTCAACCGGTGGGGAATTCCCCCCCCCAGGGGGAATTTTAGGGTTTACCGGGGGGGGGGGGGGGGGGGGGGGGGGGAATGAAGACCATTTCAAGATCGCGTTAATACAAGAACCGATTACTTGATATTGTTTTTCCCTTCATACTTTACAGTTATGTACGTCTCATCCTTCTAAAATTCATTTTATAAAGTAAGTAGACCCACAAATCACGTTTTATGTGGATGTCTAGACTTGTTTTAGTATATGCTATTAAATTTACCTTCCATTTTTACGTATACTGTGTAGGGGAGGGGTATTTTTAGATAGGAAATATGAAATGGGGGGGGGGGGAATGACGTTCTGAAAATATGGTGAAGGGGGGCACGGGCCAAATTTTTGATAGGAAAGGGGGGGGGGGAATGACGTTCTGAAAATATGGTGAAGGGGGGCACGGGCCAAAAAAGGTTGAGAACCACTGTTCTAGAAGAACATCGGTCCCCAAACCTCAAGTGTTTCTTCAGCTAACCTTTCAAGGGGACGATGTAATGAAATGTATACACGATCGACTCAAAGCGTCTTCAATTTTTTCTTCAGCTTACCTTTCCAAGGAGAGATTAATGAAACGTGTAATAGACTAAAAGAATCAGTAAACCGAACATTATTTGCTGGTGAACTAGTCATCAGATATAAATCCACCCTGATACCTACTCCATCAGTGAAAAACTATTGACATCGTACGCCAAATCAAAATTTATCTATAAACTGTGCGTGAGCGCCCAGCAAACTTACATTGGTAGATCGGAACGAGAATGAGCATTGGCATTCTTAACAAAGCATTCCCTTAGTGGATTTAAACCCAGAAGCCACTAACAATATGTTGCACGATTTATTGCCTGGTATGGTTTGCTGCATCTCGTCAGGTGCATGCTGCAGAGTTGTATATCATATGAAGGGAATAAAAGTCTTGAAGTGCTACATACAACCTGTACTTTTGCATGGATGTAAAACGTGGACAATGATCAGACAAGCTAAAGAAACATCTATTGGCAGTGGAAATGTGTTTTCAGAGGAAAAGCAAAGAATATCATGGACAGACTAAAAAAAGACAAACAAACAAACAAACAAAATAAACAAACAAACAAACAAACAAAAAACCAATAAGCAAGTCCTGCAAGATGCGAATGAAAACTGTAAACTGATCGTGACGAGATGAAGTCTATATCGCTATGGGTACATCACGCCAACTAATGTATCGCTGATGCGTAAATTAAATTATCATTTACATATATCGTCAATAAAGGCAAACAATGGCGTTAACTTCGGTAAAAATATCCAGCAGTGCTAGGGCCGGCAATTATTACACTGTCATAAATTGAAGATGACGTCTTATTGTGCTCTTACCCGTCTTCGGCCCCTTATCTAGCCCTATACAGTCAATGTGACTGAAGATATAGTTTTAACTCAACCGACTAGTCCTTGGGTAAAATGTCATATGAATTGAGTACTACCGGATCGGAGGTAGAAAACTACGAAATTCAGATCGGCTCACATACGGACAAAACGAGGTTGAATAAAGACGGTTTCCCGTTAATCATATCTCATCATTGTTAGATGAGCCTAAAAGTAGCTTTATTTCTGTGTAAGCATGGGGGAGCCTCGTTGCTGCTTTTGAGTTAACCTGCAACCGGGAGGACGTTTACTGAAAAGCTGATTCGCAATCTAGAGCAGAATCAATACGAGTTGCGGCCATAGATTTAAGAGCATTGAGTCCCTTTTGAGATCAAAATAAAAAAAAAAAAAAACAAGGGGAAAGCAGATAACTAAATAACTGGATGGCTTGGTCACGTGGTATGGTCGAGACAAGAAAACAGAACTGATCCATTACTCTGGTGATCTTGTGAGATGACGAAACATGACCGCCCATGCATATCGACACGACACATTTTTATATTTGAGCAATCGTTTAATGTTCGTCAAATATAATATACGAAACGGATTTTCTGTGCTAACTTTTGAAAATATTTTCAAAATGTTGACGATATGAAAAGAATCATCATTGGGGGTACAACATCAATAACATTGGATATGCGGATGATACAGTATTGATTGCAGGCAATGAGCAGGCTCTGCAACATTTAGTAGATGCGGTTGTTGCACACAGTGAACAACTAGGGTTAGAATTAAATTCTAAGAAGACACAGCTTATGGTCGTCACCAAGAAGAAGGAAATACCACAATATTCCCACAAATGGGAATATTCTTCAACAAGTGAATCTGTACAGTTATATTGGAACAGTTATAACGTCTGATGGGAGGTGTCTTGAAGAGATTAGAACAAGAATCGCCATGGCGAAGGTAGCCTTTTGCAAGATGAAAAACATACTGACCAATATGAAGATGCCATTTGCAACGAGAAAAATAGTGTTGAGTTGCTGCATATAGCCTGTACTTTTGTATGGATGTGACGCGTGGACAATGAGCAGACACTCTGAAAAACATCTGATGGCTGTGAAAATGTGGTTTCTGAGGAGAGTGCAAAGAATACCACGGAGAGACAGAAAAACCAACGACCAAGTCTTACAAGAAACAAATGAAAACCGTAATCTGATTAGAGAAATTAGACGTAGACAGTCACAATGTTCTGGTCACGTTATGAGAAGAAATAAATTGGAGAACTTGGTGACAACTGGCAAGATCGAGGGGAAGAGAACAAGGGGAAGACAGGGAAGTAAATACCTGGATGGCTTGACCACATTGTATGGTTGAGACAAGAACACTGAGATGATCCATGGCTCTGGTGATCGAGTGAGATGGCAAAACATGAACCCCCACGCTTACCGGCGTGGCACATGATGATGATGATGGTTAAGCAGTTATCTCGAATTTGCCGAGGGTAAGGTTTTATGACCTGTCGACTGTACATTTAGACACGGGTAAACACATTTCTACTCTGTGATGTGGAGCTTGTAATCTGTAATCAAAACATCGTTACTGTAATCTGAGGCGTGAAATTCAGCTTCATAAAGTGGCCATGGGATCATACTCACAAGTGTCTGAGAATGCGTGGATAGAGTGGGTGGTGAGGAAGGCACCTCGTCACCTCATCTCATTATGTCGTTGCATAGAATATGTGAGGACCTGACACTTCACACACAAATGGCGGTATCTGACATATGACTACTACTACTACTACTACTACTACTACTACTACTACTACTACTACTACTACTACTACTACTACTACTACTACTACTACTACTACTGCTGCTGCTGCTGCTGCTGCTCCTACTACTACTACTACTACTACTACTACTACTACTACTACTACTACTGTGATCACAAAACTAACAAGAGAATAACAACTACTAAGGTGACAACAACAACAACAACAACAACAACTACTACTACTACAACTACTAATACTACTCCTACTACTATTTATACTAGTATTACTACTACTGTGGCTGCTACAACTACTCTAAGTACTACTACTACTACTATTACCACTACTATTACCACTACTACTACTACTACTACAACTACTACTACTACTACTACTACTACTACTACTACTACTACTACTACTGCTGAAACTACAACAACAGCAACAACAACAACAACGACAACAACAACTACTACTACTACTACTACTACTACTACTACTACTACTACTACTACTACTGCTGCTGCTGCTGCTACTACTACTACTACTACTACTACTACTACTACTACTACTACTATTACTACTACTGCTGAAACTACAACAACAGCAACAACAACAACAACAACAACAACAACTACTACTACTACTACTACTACTACTACTACTACTACTACTACTACTACTACTACTACTACTACTACTACTACTACTACTATAGTCTGTCCCGAAAAGAATGTCGTCATTCACGATCAATTATTTTGAAAACTGTCTGTTGCATCGTTATGAAATTTTTACTGCCGTCTTATATTTACCCCCATCCAAGGAATATGTCTTTGATAGGTCCAAAAGCAACTTAAATCATCGAAAGCGGCGACATTTCTTTGATGTTTTGCTGAAAAACTAGTGATTTCTCGCTAACAAACTTAATTTTACAGTAATAAATGCCCCACCAATTCACATGACGACACAAGGCGTATCCTGATTCGTATGGGGGTGGGTGCAATAAAAGAAGTAGCTTAAAAGTCGACAGGGTCGACTGCATTGCACCGGCTTTTTATCCCATATGGCTCAGTCTCTTTCCGTAGCGGGGAAAGCGTCGCACAATGCACGAACTCCGTAGCTACAGCGACGACCCTCGGGAATCTCCGAATAAATGCACTCGTGAAATGAAGGACGCGGCCCGGAATCGAACATACAACCTTCGGAGCCCGAGTCAGACGGCTTGACCACTTCACCACGGAGAATCCCGAGATGGGTGCAATGTGTAATATTAGTAAAGACAGAATTTATAGAGGCATGGGGTAAATAATTTGTAAATTGACAGGAAAGTAGAAGGAATATATTTTTTACCTTACTTTTCATTTCCTTCTTGTTTCTTCAGCTGCTGGTCAATAATGTATACACAAGTATTCATGTCAGCTTTTTATATTGAGTTCGTGAAAGCTTCCAAATAGCTGTGCGTTAATGTGCGTATAGAGTGACCAGAAATGATACCGCAATTTAGTCATCATGTTTCAATTTTTAAGGATCTGTTCAGCTGTCTGTGTAGTTTGTTCACACGTACACATGGGTGACAGACCCGCTTTGAGTCTTCGTGAAAGATTGTCTACTCTGCTGTTTACCGTTCAGAGACGGAACATGATTACCTGTATTGCACTATGAAAATAGTTTTCAGTGTCTCTGTAGTGGGCTTTCTTCTTAACGACCAAGATGTTGGTCCTCTTTTCATTTAAGTTTATAGATTGATTCGTATGCACGTGTGTTGTCCCCTAATTTTACAACGTGTTTCTTGTTATGCCATAATATGTCAGTTTCCACCGCAATATTACTCTTCTGTTGGTATTCAATGCGTTTAGTGTGTGTGTGTGTGTGTGTGTGTGTGTGTGTGTGTGTGTGTGTGTGTGTGTGTGTGTGTGTGTGTGTTTGTGTGTGTGTGTGTGTGTTTCTTCAATACAGTTATTTGTCACCGCTGAGGGCTTGCGGAATTGAAAATTCATCACTGTGGAATACAAACTGTTGCCATTGTCATTATGCTGATGCTGTAATGTTTAAGGCCTGCAAATCGTCTGAATAGTTGGAGCAAAATATCCCAGTAAGTGTCCACCTA
Source organism: Cepaea nemoralis (assembly GCA_014155875.1). NCBI lineage: Eukaryota > Metazoa > Mollusca > Gastropoda > Stylommatophora > Helicidae > Cepaea > Cepaea nemoralis. Next base: position 67,129 of record JACEFZ010026383.1, on the reverse strand, counting down.
GATTAAGGTCTGCGATCTGCTCAGACCTTAATCTTTGTCGAACGATTCCAGTAGGTTGATGACTGCCCTCGGTTGCATAAAATTCAAACCATCCTTTCTCCAATAGTCCTCTTCCTCTTTCAACACATGGTCCTCACATTTTTTCCAGTAACTTTTATCAATATTTAATACCGCGGACTGGGTTAGTATTTTGACGTCAGACAATATGAATGTAGTATTGGCAGCTGCCACCTGTCCTTTAATTTTAGCCCAGATAAGTTCTACAGGGTGTACATGAGAATGATACGGCGGAAGTCTCAAGCACCAATGGCCATGCTCTTCTATCAACTTGTCGATGTGATATGTTTTGCTTTATTTAGCCTGCTTTACAAGGGACAACCACTGTAGCTTGAAATATGTTTCTGGAAATGGTATATTTTCCCTTCGGAGCCATACCTTTATTGCTACCTATGTGCTCGATGCCGTATGTATTTGGTCTTTTTGGGCAACAACATTGTGATATGATGCATTGTCCGTGATTAGACAAGACGGTCTATCAAGGGATGGATGTACTATATTCTCGAGCCAAACTCTAAATACATTACCATTCATCTCATTATGATAATCCCTATTATCTGTATGCTTTGATACGAACACGAGCCCAGCATTCTGTAGTAAGCCATTATGAGTACTACCAGCATAGGCTATGACCAAACGCTGTCCTTTACTACTGGGCACATAACGCTCTATCTTTCCATCCATTGATTGCCATTCCTTTTCACTTGTGTGGTGCGCATTGATCCACGTCTCATCCAAATACTGTCACTCAACTGTCATTTACTGCCAATATAGTACCTTGCGGTGTATGGCAGAGGGGTCTTTGAGCCTGAGGAATAAGGGCCGCCTGGCTAGTGCAGTCGCCGCGAACTGTGCAGGTTAGGATTTTCTTTTTGCCTCCGACAGAAAAAAATCCGACACCTTACAGAGGGATCGAACCCGGGTCTCCCAAATGAGAGTCCGGCGTTCTAGCCTCTCGGCCAGCCGCTCCTCCAAATACACTATGTAATAATTTTCTTTGCGCAGTTCCCTTATTTCACGTAGGTATATGCTTCTCATGGCTCCTAAATGCGGCTGCTCGCAAAGGATATTTCTACCTCCCTTGTACTTTCTAAAAGTGAAGCCTAATGTCTTTATAATTTTCCACAAAGTTGTTTTGGATAGCTCTATGTTATTGTTCTTTCTCAACAAAGCCCTCAGTTTTCTTACAGTCACTGTTTCTTTGGCATCCATCATTTTTATAATAACTCGCCTGATGACATCCTTGTCAAAGCTGTCTTTCGGGATTTGTAACAGTATGAAACAGTTTCCTGCGATCAGCTTCTTGACAAAAAATATGTGTACAAGTTCATAGCGATGCTTTGAAGTGTACACAATTTCTCTTTTAATCCCATTGTACCATATTCACTGAATTGCCTGAAACAGGCTAATGAAACTAGAACATTATATACAACAATAAGACAGAGACAAACAGCTTTCCTCGGTCATATGATGAGAAGAGAGGCATTGGAGAACATCGTAACAACTGGAAAGATCGAGGGGAAGAGAGGCAGAGGTAGACCAAGAGAAGTGATGCTGGATGGATTGAGACGGTGGCATGGAGGAATATCAGCAGCAGAGTTGATCCAAAAAACCAAAGACCGAGATCTATGGAGAGCCATGAACGCCTACGCCAGCCGGCACGGCACTTGATGATGATGATGATGACCATATTCACGCATTCAAATATTAGCTATTAATATTATATTAATGGTAAGATTTATTTATATATTTATTTATATAATAACGTTTCATGAAAGAACCCACATGGGAGACACTTCTGAACAATCCCATATAAATGCGCGAAGTTTGTGCCAAAACGAAAACCGCGAGACAATTTCATAAAAAGCGTGGATGTGTCTTGGTGAAGCTGTAATACATTTAAAATGATGGACTTAATGTCTGAGTCGTAAATTATATACCGCATTTAAACAAACATTGAAATCTGCTGTACAATCTCCAGAACAAAACTTTTTTTGTTGGGTGGACATAATGATAAGGTTACATGCTAAATCTCATCATTTTCCCTTAGTTGGTTACTGAGATATTGAATTTTATATTGGGGCAAAAAAAAAAGTAAACACACTATACTACTACTACTACTACTACTACTACTACTACTACTACTACTACTACTACTACTACTACTACTACTATTACTACTTCTACTACTATCACTAGTACTACTGCTACTGCTGCTGCTGCTGCTACTACTACTACTACTACTACTACTACTACTACTACAACTACTACTACTAGTGCTGCTGCTACTGTTGCTTCTGCTTGCTACTGCTGCAACTACTACAACTACTACTATTTTCCCAACTTTACTGAAGTTCTATCCCCGCCAATGTTTGCAACGATGGTGTGTGTGGGTGATAAAGACAAGGAAGGGGATTCCTTGTCTTAATTATAAATTCTTGCACAACCTCCAATTTAAAAAAAAAAAAAATTAGTCTCAGTATAAATTGCATTGTCACCTTGTCGGACAGCGAGAAACACGATTGTCATGTTTTAATGATGCATCTCTTCCTCCAGTCGTTCTAACTTTTACAGCTTGCACAAGGCAGTACATGATTGGGTTCAATCTTACAGTTGAAGTCTTCATTCTTGGACAACTCGATCACTTACCGTACATAAGGTAGGTCAAAACAGGCCTCACTTTTTTTATATCTTTAAGAGTATTCTCAACGAATTTGGTTGGTATCTGTTGACAATGAGATGCCTAAAATCCTGTGGAGCAAAGATCACCAGATTAATCCTAGTCCTGCCTCCATGTTTGTGCTATGTGAATCATTACCTGGCTATATCGTAATGTGTCTCGACTAAGATGGGAAGTTTTAGTTTTGGTCTTGCACACCCTATTGGTTCTGGGCTTGGAGAAGGAGACCCCTGTGATAAGTCCCCGTGGGGATGGTTCCTTGGTACCTGATCAGGAAAAAAGTGTCTACACCAACAATCACTTTTATAAACGCAAACCGCAATACCTCTTTATGCTTTGGTGTTAAGTATTAGGAAAGGAACCTATGATGGGTCTAGCAAACCGTTAGGGAATTTACTTGATTCTAGAAACATACTGCTCATGGATCATGGAGGAAGCTTGATGAAAGGCGCTTGTCACAGGCACTGAACTTCAACAACACCTCCCCACGACGCCAAACAGCATAAATAGAAGACAACAACAAAATCAACAACAATGATTAGTAAAGATTGTCATAATCGCAATCCAAACAGGTCTATAGGTACTCCTATCTCCTCCTTAACAGATTCAGTGTCAAATAAAAATCAGGTTTAGACCCAACAAAAATCATCTTCATCATTGTCTGCCATACCGATAAGCGTGGGTGACGATTTTTCGCCATATTAAACGATCTCCGGCGTTGTGGATCATTCCTGTGTTCTTGTCCCGACCAGGCCAAGTGGTCAAGCATCCAGATATTTACTTCTCTGCCTCCCCTTTGTTATTTTCCCCTCAATCTTGTCAGATGCTACCAAGTTATTTAGTTTTTTTTTTCCTTCTCATAACGTGCGTCTAATTTCTCCTATCAGTTTACGGTTTTCATTGCTTCTTGTAGGTCTTGCAACTGGGATTAGAATTAAATTGTAAAATGACACAGATTATGGTCGTCACTTGGAAGAACGAATACCACAATATAATATAGAAGAAATGGGAATATTCTTCAACAAGTGAATTGGTACAATTATCTCGGAACAGTCATAACATCTGATGGGAGATGCCTTGTAGAGATTAGAACAAGAATCGCCACGGCGAAAGTAGCCTTTAGCAAGATGAAAAACATACTGACCAATACAAAGATGTCAATTGAAACGAGAAATAGAGTGTTGAGGTGCTAAGTAGAGCCTGTTCTTTTGTATGGATGTGAAACTTGGACAATGAGCAGTCAAGCTGAAAAACATCTGATGGCTGCAGAAATGTGGTTTCTGAGGAAAATGCAAAGAATACCATGGACAGACAGAAAGACTAATGACTAAGTATTACAGGAGACAAATGAAAATCGTAAATTGATTAGAGAAATTACACGTAGACAGTCAATATTTTTTGGACATGTTATGAGAAGAAATGGACTGGAGAACTTAGTGACAACTGGCGAGATCGAAGGGAACAGACCAAGAGGAAGACCGAGAGAAAAATACCTGGATGGCTTGGCCACATGGCATGGACGAGACAGAAACACTGAGCTGATCCACGACTCTGGTGATAGAGTGAAATGGCGAGTCATGACCGCCCACGCTTTCCGGCATGGCACATGATTGATTGATTGATTGAGGTCTTGCTTATTGGTTTTCTGTCTGTCCATGGCATTTTTTGCCTTCTCCTCAGAAACCACATTTCCACTGTCATTAGATGTTTTTCAGCTTGTCTGTTCATTGTCCACGTTTAACATCTAAACAAAAGTCTAGATTCGACGTAACGCTTCAAGACTCTTTTTCTCGTTGCAATTGACATCTTTTAATCATTTTTCTTAAGCTAACTGAGAAAAATAAAACATGGATGGCAGACAATGGGAAGTAGAAGTGTGTCACCCCTCCTGGGAGAGGCTAGCCGATCCTAACCCTGCTGGCTGCAGGGCCAGGCGTATTCCACACCTTGCAGACCCTAACGCTTGGGTTAAAGCAGCACTAGATTTTATTAGAAAGCAACAAGTCAAATGGTTTGGCCATGCAAGTAGGTTACCAGTCAACAGCATACCACATGTTCAGAGCGATGGCAGATGACTATGTCCCAGAGTTGACCGGTTTTTGCCTTATGCAGAAATGCGTGGCTGCTGGGCTTCTGGTTGACTGCCACTGCCATCGACGATGAACTGTATTTCATGGACTGTGTGGGTGAACATCTAGGAAACATCCAGATGGGAAAATGACTGCCGATTCCATCAGAGATTAACTGGGTGTTTCATGGGGGAACTATTGTGTTGACATTCTGGCGGCGGCATTATGCACAGTGTATCTGTGCGGGCTGTTGTTTGTCGAGACTCCTGTCTTTTCCACTTTTCACATTGGGCAGTGGGAAGCTTTTTGTGTGATATTCACTGGCACAGGAACAGAGCATAATGGGGACGACCCATTGCTGTGAAGTTGGAACTGCGACTAACTAACTAACTAACTAGCATACCACAACAAGCAATGAGGTACAGACCAGATGGAAACAGAGGAAGAGGCCGACCAAGTAAACTTTGGACGGAGGGAATAGCAGAGTCCATGGGAATATCGATATATGAAGCCCGTAATCGGGCACTCTCTTGAGGTTTATTCATCACGTCGACACCGCAAGGTACAAGAGGAACATGATGAGATGAGATGAAATTGTATGCCCCTGAATCACCAGCCCCGCAGCATCCAAAGAAATTAAGAGTGTAGTTTCAGAGACAAGAAGATGTAGTCGAGGCGTCCAGAGCAGGCAACAAGACATGGGCAGGGAATGTAAGCTAAATTCTATTTCACATACCCGTTCCTCCTTTTGTTTCTACACAATCTATGCATTCATGATCGCTATGCAAATAGACGGGGATGATTTTAACATTCAGCTGGCCTAACTAGTCGATACAACATAAAATGAATACCAGGAAATATTCTGGGATGTAAAAGCGACCGGTGAGATATTGATGACAATACCCATTGAGTGTCGAATAGTCTATGACAGTGAAGTTAGCACCATGTACCTAATACACCCCAAGGTGTGGGACAATACCCTTTACTCTATCTTTACATGTGTTTATAAGAAATTATTAACACCGCTACAAAACCTTTTGTTTTTTTGTTGATGTCAAACATTTTACAGCTGATTTTGCATAAATGAGGCCTGCTAAATTCAAACATCATATTTATTTGCCTGTAGCAGCTCTAGTTTTTGAGATACGGGCATTTTTGTATGTAATTAATATTATTACAGTATTTTCTATATAAGGCTCTGAAAAAAAAAAAACTATTGTTATCTAGTCCCTTCATCATTGGCACCTTGCCGTCTTGACAGACGATAGTTTGCGCTTTAAAAAGGCATAATAACTTATACCTATGGCGGTAACGAATGTGACTGATAAGGCCAATTCGCGCTGTAAATGTCCGTTCACAGTGGGTGCATGTGAACACGTGGTCATTTCCACCATCATGCACCATCTTACGTCTCACACGCTCGGTGTGTGACTTATCTGCAATAATTTTCTCCTTTGTCTTTATTCCATTTCTGATGTTTGCCCTCCATGCAACACATTCAGCGGCGACTTGCTCCCAATGTGCATTATCAATGCCTGTATCAATCATGTCCCGCTTACACACATCTTTGTATCGTAGTAGAGGCCGACCCTGAGATCTCTTACCCATCTGTAATTCACCAAAAAAGATGTCCTTTGGTATTCTACCATCATCCATCCTCCTAAGATGTCCTATCCATCTAAGTCTACGAAGACTGAGCATGGAATAAACCGTCACACAACCTGATCTTTCCAATACTTCAGTATTTGTGATTTTGTCTTGCCACTTAATACCAAGAATTCTTCGCAGACACCGCATATGAAAGCTGTTTAAACGTTTCTCTTGGTGTGAGTAAGTTGTCCAGGTTTCACTGCCATAAAGAAGAGTACTAAGGACACAGGCTTGATAGACAAGGACTTTTGTTTTGGCAGTAAGCTTCCTGTTCTCCCAGACTCTTTTTCTTAACCTGTTCATTGTTGTTGCTGCCTTACCAATCCGGATGTTGATTTCCTGATCTAGGGATAATTTCCTATTTACCACTGATCCTAGATATGTAAAATGGTCTACCATCTCTAGTTCGGCGTCGTCAATAAAGATTTATGGTACCCCATGTGCACCTTGTGACATAATCTGTGTCTTCTTTTTGCTAATTGTATCTAGTCCCTTACCTGTCAGAGTCCTAACCGGCTTCTCAACTCTTGCTCACTGGACTCGGACGGGAAAGTTACAACATCACGGAAGTTCACATATAACAGTAACAATGATTGCAATCGGAAACTCACAACTCTTCTGTACAACCTTTATTACATAATACTACAAGGCAATATCATTTAGAGCACACCTGTCTCAATACACCTTTAACTCACGCTTACGATTAAGCACTCATTCTACACAGGCTGCCAAACACTCGCTCACGTCCACCTGGGCGATACGTACACACTGTCGCCCTTCTGACCATTCGCAATCACAGTCTCGCATCATCCCGTATACATCACAGCTAGTACATTCCTCGAATATCAATACACATCTATCTGCCACATCTATCCGTCACAACACTATCGTTCTATCGTTCTATCTCTCGCTATTCTCAATACGTCCGTCTCTCTCTGCTGTCTCACACACACTGACCCTTCTCCTCTTCGTCCTTCCCGCATCACGTGGGTGTGTCCACGGGCTTCTTGCCTGACCTTCCGTCAGCCAAGCCATGTCGTTTCCTAGTATCTCTGACCTCAGCTATTGCTTAGGTCCTTACGCACATACAGACCCTGACACCTTACAACATTTGGAATTGGAATTGTTTGGAGACAGCCCAAAAACCACTATGATGACTGTTATTTCTGTATTGCCATATTAAGGGAATTAATGGGGGGAAATCACACAAAAATGTAACATCCAGATTTAGATTCTGCTAGACGACCTGTTCCACGCGGAGATGACATACCAAATCCAACTTTTAGTCAGATTTCTGATTCCCTGCTAGAGGATGAAACAGCAGTGGCATATTGGACGACAAGTGACAGTGATAGTGATTTCGAAGATGATATTCGAGCTGCTCAACGCTTCGACCCGTGTGAACTGAATGATCTAATCCGAGATCTATATCTTTCCAAGGAATCTTCAGAGCTGTTGGCTTCAAGATTGAAAGAAAAAAATTACTAACTGCTGAAACAAAGCTTACATTTTATCGCAGCAAATAGCAAGGTTTTCTTCCATTCTTTTGTAAAGAAAACAACTTTGTGTTTTGTACTTGCTTGCTTACTTGTTTGTGTTTGCTGGCTGTGAACTCCAGCGTGAAGTCCTGTATGTCGGATGAAGGCATCCTGTTGTCCAACATCAGTGTGATGTCATACGGAACCTGAGGTTTGCGTGAGTATCCGTTGTCCCATGTCTGGCTTATTGGTGTGCTGACTAGTGGTGCCTCATCGTGCAGGCAGATACTCTCCGACTTCGGAAGAATCAGCGATCCTACTATGTTAGCCAACTGTTAGTAGGTCTTGGTCATTATAGAACCTGGCCCTGGTGCCTTGGAAACACCTCTGCGTCCCTGTATTGTACTAATGTAGGTCTTGTAAACAAAATGGGTGTATGTTATACACCAGATGAGTGGCGACTATAATGAGGGAGGAGTATGCCACAATAAGCATAGTTCCAGGGGGGAAAAAACTGAAGTAAGTAAAACTTCGATTAACCGTCACGCGTTTAACCGACAGTTTCTGTTATCCGCCATATTATTTTTTCTTCTTTTTTTAAATGCGTGAGTATCAATAAAAGGACGTTGTTTTCAATGTGGTCACTGCCTGGGCTGACCATACAGTGTCTCAACTAAAGGATGGATGGAATAAACTCTTGTCTGAACCTATTAACGAAATTGAAGTAGCTGAGACTGTTAGTGATGACGACATTGTACAACTGTGCAACAATGTAAAACTAAACAGTGAAAACATTACGCCAGAAGAAGTAACAGATTGGTTGGAATGTGACAAAATGGATGGAGGCTTTGAAATTTTGAACGATGATAAAATAGTGTCTGGTGTGAATGCCATTGAAGAAGGAGAAACAGATGACTATGATGGATCAGTTCTTAATTAACCAAATACCTACAACTGGCCACTCAGAAGCAGAAACAATGTTATCAAAGTGCATCGACAGGTTTGAATGCAAAAGGAGGTAAATGCAACAGTTCCTACTTCTGCGTAAGATACGGAACATGGCCGCGCAGAAAGCTCAGACCTGAAAGACACAAAGGGAAATGACAGGTTATTTTAAAGTAACATAGGTTTATAGTATTACAATACATTTATGTACATTACTTCTCTTATATTGAAGTTTATATTGATCGCTTTTGCAAATAAATACAATATGTATGTATATCCACTTTTACAGGATTTTATTTTCATATTCGTCCCAAGCCGCAGTGAAATCACGTTGCTGTACATATGAATTAAGAGATTTCTGTTATCCGTCTATTCGGTTACCACTTACAGCCCTGGTCCCGACGGTGACGTTTAATCGAAGTTGTACTGTATTTAGAACATAACTGGATGGTTTGTGTAGATCTTAAAATGATGAACTTCTTGCTTGGACAGTAAAGGAGATTCACCAAATATCCATGCTTTATATGTTTGTGGGATAGTAGGGTAAAAGATACGCACTGGATAAAGAAATAGTGGCCGTTGAGGGATGAATTTAAAGTCGGAGAAAAAAATGTTGTCAACAAGCCTCCCATTGATCGAAAAAGAGTTCTATTGCCACTATTACATATAAAGCTTAGCTTGATGAAGCAATTTGTTAAGGCAATGAACAAATATGGTACCTGTTTTAATTATTTATGCAGAAAGTTTTCGGAATTGAGCATAGAAAAACATAAAGCTGGAATTTTTGATGGGCCTCTAATTAGAAAGTTAATAAACGATTCAATTTGTATTGATTCGTTGAACATAACAGAGTCCACAGCCTGGTAATCATTTGTTTTAGTTGTGCAAAACTTTCTGGGTAACTATAAAGCAGACAATGATTCTCAATTAGTTAAAAACATGCTGTCGAGTTTTTGTAAGCTTGGATGCAACATGAGCATAAAATTGTACAACCTTCCTAACCATTTACATTTCTTTCCCGAGAATCTTGGCGACTTTAGCGAGGAGCTAGGTGGAATATTTCACCAAGATATAAAAACTGGAGAAGAGATACCAGGGACTTTAGGATGCCCACACGAAGGCAGATTACCATTGATCCTTGAGCATGACTGTCCGGGCATATCACATTCCTAGAAGTCCTCGACAAAAAGCTTTGTGTGTGTTGACTACATAAAAAAAAATGCTAGTGATAAAGTTTCAATACATTTTTGGTGTTTTATCTGAAGGAATAAATGCACAGTAATTACATATAATATGAGTGCAGATTACAGTCAAAATGCCACTGATGGTACCTAACTCTAGGCTTGTACATAACAATTGCCATACTAAGAAGGTCATTCTTAGTTTCTCAACACCTAGTGCTAATAGGAAAAAAAAACTGATAATATTTTTGAAATCATTAACAAAATTACACAAGAACAGCTATTAAATTTAAGGCACCAAAAGGTGTGTAGACCAGTGTTATATATTTTATATTAATTTTTATATACTCGTCACTATTTCTTACAGGTGCGCACCAAGATGTCAAAAGCAGTACGATTAACTGCATTGCTATTAGCTGTAGGATCATTGTGCACCGTGGTTTCAGGCCATCAGACACGCCTTCCTAAATCATTGACATATCAATCTTCCAGTTCTACACATCAAAAATCTTCACAAAATTACCAGCTCCTTCCGGTGAGAAAATCAATCATGTCAGCATACAGCATATTTACGCCTGCAAAAGCACAAACAATCAATGTGAAAGAGCATGCACAGCCAGGAAGTTCAGTGGCTGGCGACAGAAAGGATCTCAATGAAGAAAGAACACAAAGCCAAGGACAAGTACGGAAAATAGCATCTCTTTCTGGTAGCCCTAAAACAGTTGCAGAAGGGCACATGTTTGATAAGCATTGCAATGTTGAAGACCGGGAAAACAAGGACGACCATACCATCGTTGTGTCGACAGCAATATGGAGAATGTCTAAATCTCACAGGAAAACATTTCGTTGTGGATCCTTGCCTACTGTTCCTACATTAGAAAGAAATTTGTTGGCGCCAACTGTGTGCAGCTGAATCTCACTGCGGTTCCTAGGAAACTTCCAAACAACATACGGGCACTAAATATGTCGCTAAATATAATCCAAAGTCTCGACAAAACCAGTCTTATTCAGTATCCGAATTTGACAGATCTGGATTTCAGCAGTTGTCTTATCAGCATAATTACCGATGCGAGCTTTGCGTTTATGCCTCAGCTTATTAATCTGGCATTGAAAAACAACCAACTGACGTATCTGTCGAAATCTTCCTTTGCCGGGCTTAAATGTCTGAAATCTTTAGACTTATCTAACAATAATATCAGTAAAATAGAAATAGGCACTTTTGATCAACTACGTCATCTATACAAATTGAACCTGAGCGGGAACAAATATCTAGGTTATTCTAACGAGACTTTTTCGCATCTGCTTTTTGTGAAGTTAGAAAATTTGCAGATCCTACACATACATGATAACACGAATGGAACGGAAAGCAGCTATCCCAACAAGGCGCTACAGCAATTAAAGGCTTTACGGCATCTTAGCATTGACGGCCTTGCTGGTTTGGTCGAGTTTGGGCGGGAAATGAAAGACTTGGCTAGATTAGCACGCCAATTTATTTAGGTGATAATTACTGCAAGAAAATATGCCCAGGGTTCTTTCAGCCAAATAATTCGCAGGAACGCTTACATTTGCACGATAATTTGTTAGGATATAACTTCGCAAAAGACGAAAATGGATCGATTTTTGCAGAACTGACAAAAACTACATATTTAGATATATCACGAAATCTAATCTATCGAGACAATTCTTCAAGGGGTTAGTAAATCTGATTTATTTAAAAATATCCGAAAATAGGATTTCAAGCTTGGGCGTCAGTTTCAGGCACATGACGAAATTACAGTTTATTGATTTAAGCAAGAACGCTATCAGGTGGATAGATGAAGAAACCAAAAATGACCTTGATGTTATCGCAACTTTGTCAGGACATAAGATTATACTTGACCTGACCATGAACCCGTTGCCTTGCACTTGCGCTGGTTTAGACGTCATAACATGGATGGCCACAACGAAAGTTCACTTCCACAAGGCACATCTTCTCACGTGTGATTCAGACGACATCTCAGCGGAACTGATAGGCGATTTAGAAGAGAAGAGGAAAACTTTACAGCGATTGTGCATATCTAAATCAACAATGACTATCTGCTGCGTGGCTGCTCTAGCTGTGGTCATGATAACAGTTGGGCTTGGCCTGATGTATCGCTATCGGTGGAAGCTAAGGTACTTACACAACATTGCCATTGCTGCCATATTCGGCTTTAAACCACATCTACTTCCGAAATCTGGCTGCACAGTTGACGCCTACATAGTGTATACAAAAGAAACTCGAGATTTTGTTACAGACACCTGCATAAAAGAACTGGAGTTGAAAAGAGGACACAGACTCTGTGTTGAAGATCGAGATTTCCTGGCGGGAACATACACAGTGTCCAACATTGTCAGCGCTGTCAGAAACAGTACCAAAACCGTTCTCGTAATGACGTCAACATTTTACAACGGCGTGTTTTCTGAATACAGTTTCAAGATGGCCGTTATGGAAGAACTATACAAGAATCGCCCAGTGCTGCATCTTCTAATATATCAACCGACTGCAAATGAACAGATGTCGCACGATGAGCTGAAAGTCATGAAACGAAATAGCTACATCGAGTACCCGCCTGAAGAAGGGACGGACGATAATATTAAACAGAAGTTCTGGGACGACCTGTCTCTGGCAATCGGACACACCAAGAACCCAACGACTCAACAACTTCCGGACATGCAGTGAAGGACTTACTTAATGCTATTGCAACCTTTTATTAGTTTAATGTCTAAGTATTTAATTTAGTTACATTTACTCATAATATAAGGAACATAAAATAAGAAAGACTATCAAGAAAACAGTAACAATGGTGATATCAAAGAAAAAGGTGACACCCAAATGTGAAATAAAGATAGAAGGGAAAATTCTTCACCAAGTGGATAGTTTTAAATATCTAGGGACATTTATAACATCAGATGGAAGATGCACAACAGAGATTAAGAGCAGAATAGGGCAAGCAAAGGCTGAATTTAAGGAAATGAAGAATACCTTATGCAATAGGTCACTATCATTGAATGTAAGAAAGAGAGTGCTGAGGTGCTATATAGAACCTGTTTTGCTGTATGGCGTGGCTGTGAATCTTGGAATATAAATGAACAAATTAGAAAGAGATTGGAAGCAACAGAGATGTGGTTTCTGAGGCGAATGTTGCGAATTCTTTGGACTGCCAAAGTAACTAACAAAGAATGCCTGAAAAGGGCTATTGAAACCAGAACGTTGTATACAACAATAAGAAAGAGACAAACAGGCTTTCTTTGGTCACGTGATGAGAAGAGAGGCATTAGAGAACATCGTGACAATCGGAAAGATCGAGGGGAAGAGAGGCAGAGGCAGACCAAAAGAAATGATGCTGGATGGAATGAGACGGTGGCATGGAGGAATGTCAACGGCGAAGTTTATCCAGAAAACCAAAGGACCGAGATCCTTGGGGAGTCATGAACGCCTACGCCAGCCGGCATGTCACTAGATGATGATGATGATGATAATTATTTTATTAGATCAAGAACTGACATCACAGCACTCAGGACATCACCATACGTGCTCCGTCCTCACCTTCAACAGCCAGCGAAGAGTCCCAATACTAATGTTACCCATTGCAGTCTGCTTATGTGCCCGTTTGATCTTTCATTGGAGTCCTGATTGTCGGCCAGATCCTCTGGTCACTCCATGTCACGCCATTATCTTTAAACTATGATGATTTATCTATTCATCAACACTATACACATGATCCTTAAGAGCCCTGACCTAAGGCCATTCTGGTTATCTATGACTTCTGTCTGTCCTCGCTGACATTCACATACACATACAATGCAAAATTACGATGCATAGAATAGCATTTAAGAATTATTAATTTCTATTGACATAATCACCCGCTTTTTACAAATGTTTGCCAAAGGGAAATGGCAACATAAAATAGCATAACTGAGGTGACTTGCCATACCGTTAAAATGTGTTCACTGCAGCCGAATTATGAACTACCATGGCTAGTTGAAGACAATAATAGATAGATGAAAGAACATACGAGGACCGGTCAAAAATAATGTTTTTGTTCCTACTCAGTGAATAATAAAGATATAAATCTGAAATTTATCACCCTTCAAATGTAGAATATCTCTATAGTATGTGTGAAGTTGCATCTCAATTGCACAATCAGAACAGCCACAGTAATCAGTTAAATTGCCGTTTGTGAACAACTTGCGATACAAAGAGCAAACTGTAACAGACTTTCTGATTGTGGAAAAAGAAACTGTGGTGAACATTCACAAACGTTTGTGTGCTGTGTATGGAAGTTGTGTAGTCGATAGGAGTACCGGCAGTCGCTGGGCTAAGAGAGTTAAAGCTTCAGAAAGTGAAGATACGGAGCTGCGCGATGATGAGGGTGTGTTTCGTGCAGTGAAGAGATGGTTGCATGAACAGGACAGCACCTGATGCTGTCAAGGCATGCTTGCATACGTTTCGCGATGGCGCAAGGCCGTACAAGTTGATGAGGGTTGTGTCGAAACACATCTTTCGAGGAAATATGTATGTGTGTTGTTTGTACATTTTTATTTTTCATTGTGGACACATTTTCCACAACAACAAAAAAAATTAAAATAAAAAAATAAAAAATAAATAAATAAATAATTAAAGGTGCATTACTTTCTGACGGTCGATTGTACATTACTTTCTGACCGTTTGTTGTACATTACTTTCTGACCGCCTGCTGTACATTAATTTCCGACTGTTAGTATCTGGACTGTGTGTATTTTTTAAAATATGAAATAATACAGAATTATGTACACCCCCTTGATTCTTGGGTAGTGGATCGGACCTAATATTCTCGGACAAGGGCGAAAAAACCTGCGTGCAGGTAATAAATCCATCTTCAGTCGAAAATTGAATAAAGCAGGCTGAAATGTCCGATGCCCGGGTAACTTGTAAATATGAAAAGTCATGCGCACAGAAATAATGTCTATACATGTGTGAATCTGTTATGCACATTTTTTTTAGGAGGGGGGGGGGGGGCGCGGCTGCGTGGTCTCGAGGTATGGTGTCCGCTTCGAGTGCTGAAGGTCCCGGGTTCAATCCCCGGTGATGACCGGGACCTTTTCTTGTGGACTTCTAGTAATAAAATTTCCCCTGGTCTCTGGGTAGTGAGATCCGACGCCCGTGTGTATTGTTGCGCACGTAAAAAATCCCTTGGCAGTTGGAAATCGAAAAAGAGTAGCCTAACGGCGCTGCCCGGGCAAAATTTCGAGTTAAAAATCTATCCAAGTATTTCAGGATCCTCTCCGGTGCTACGGAGTTCGTGCACTGAGCTGAGTTTCTCCAGACTCAAGTTTGAGTTAGGAGGAGAACGGAGCACTTATGGGTTGCACCCGTGTGTCGTGATGTTGATCCATCGACTAAGCTAAACTAAACTATGCACATGTTTAAGAATAGCACCATGTATGCAGTACTCTTCAGTGTGTGGAACGGGATCCTTAATTTTACATTCACTTTATACATCACAATTTATCTGGTCATTTCAATGTTACTTTACAACCCACCGTAATTTTCCTCCGTAAGTTTGTACCTTAGCACTCTCTTTCTTACATTCAATGATATTAACTTATTGCATAAGATATTCTTCATTTTCTGAAATGTAGCCTTTGCTTGACCTATTCTGCTCTTAATCTCTGTTGTGTATCTTCCATCTGATGTTATAAATGTCCCCAGATATTTAAAACTATCCACTTGGTGAAGAATTTTCCCTTCTATCTCTATTTCACATTTGGGTGCCACCTGTTTCTTTGATACCACCATTGTTACTGTTTTCTTGATATTCAAGGAGAGTCTTTTCTTTGCACTCTCTGTTACTACAATGTCCAACAATTGTTGTAGATCTGTTGCATTATCCGCTATCAATACTGTGTCATCTGCATAGCGTATATTATCTTATATATAAAAGGCAATCTCCGTATTTATGTATGTTCTTTATGCGTTCGCGAACGGTCCATCCGATTGAGATGAAATTTTCTACACGCCTTCCTTTCATTCCAGAGCTGCCAACTGTGATATTTTTTTAGTGTGAAATCGCCTGCTTACTCAGTATTATTTCATTTTTCATTTTTCATTATAATTTCATATATCTCAGGGGACCTAACTCTGTAAAAGTTATTTCAAGGGGCATAACTTTTCTGTATAACTTATAGTCATATTGTGGCATCGTTTTCAAAGATTTATAAACTCTTTGTCCATAGTTATGTACCGGCATATGAGTTATAATAAATAATGATACAATCTGTAAGGCATTTTCAAAGTTTTCATAAAAATAATGCACAATGCATAACATTGTAACTCATCTTTTTTTGCTTAAGAAGTTACTGTAGTCATGCAGGTGATTAGAAAGAGTTTTCATTAAAAATAATGGATGGTGTGTGGAAGGACATTCTTTTAAGTTACTTTTTTTGTTGTATGAATTTAATGAGACGCTACCCGCCAGGAGCTGGGCGAAGCCACGCCGGGTCAGATAGATAGACAGACCCACCTTTTCGCTGCAGTTGTCTACTCCTCCTTTTCCTTCTTCTGCTGATGCTGCTGCCGCCGCTCCATTTACCCAAGTTAATTGTTGGGGGAAGATGTAAAGATCTTTCAAGTGCTCTTTCTAATGCTTTTTGTAAGTTGGTCTTCGTTTATCTAAGGTTGTTCTCACTGCAACCAATAAATGATTAGACAGACAGGCAGGCAGACAGACAGACAGACAGACAGAGAGGGAGGGACGGACAGACAGACAGACAGACAGACAGACAGACAGACAGACAGACAGACAGACAGACAGACAGACAGACAGACAGACAGACAGACAGACAGTCGGGAACGGGAACTTATATGACTACTTATATTAATTAAATGAGATGCTCGCCATCAGGGGATGGGGGAAGCCGGGCCGGATCAGACAGACAGACAGACAGACAGACAGACAGACAGACAGACAGACAGACAGACAGACAGACAGACAGACAGACAGACAGACAGTCGGTAACGGGAACGAGAACTTATATGACTACTTATATGAATTAAATGAGATGCTCCCCACCAGGGACTGGGCGAAGCCGGGCCGGGTCAGCTAGTTTATATTATAACCTCCAAATAGTATTCCTGGGTTTTCTTTGATCTCTCTCATTATTACTTCGCTATAGAGGGAGAAGAGATCTGGTGACAAAACACATCCCTGCCTTACTCCAGGCTTTATGTGTTCATAATTTCCTTCTTTATTTCCCATATTAATTGCTGCTATTTGGTTCCAGTAAATATTTTTTTATTATTCTGAGATCTTCTTCTTCTTCTTCTTCGTTCATCCGGAGTATTTTTTTCGGATGTGATTACGTTGTGCCTGTTTACAGCAGAGCTGCGTTCTTGCGCCGTTAGGCCGACACATCCGACTTCTGCGGGCATTTGTTGACCGGGTTAACCTTCCCGGGGGTTTCTTAGGACGTTTGATTCTCACTGTTGTGGTGTTATCCCCCATCCCAGCTGGTCCATATAGAACAGCCAAAGATCCTGGTCAGCCCTCAAGGGAAGGCAGGGGCAGACCATGGGCATTCCCCGCCATCCAAGGAGGCTTCCATACTTGCAGAGCCGATACATAGCGCTCTGGTACTGGGCTCACCCAAGGAATCGTCACGTCCTGCACATGGCTGCTAAGCCTCACTTCCATATATTGGGCCTTCCGTTCACCATAGGCTGTTCTTCCGGAAACTAGAAGTATGCAGTCTGCAGATGACATCCACACAGTGAGCTTTCGATTCGGACTTTCCATGTAATGGATTTGCTATCCAAGCAATATTCCATTTCGTGCCACTAGGACACTTTTCCACCTTTTATGAAGTCCACACAGTGGGCTTTTGATTCGGACTTTCCACGTAATGGATTTGCTATCCAAGCAATATTCCATTTCATGCCACTAGGACACTTTTCCACCTTTTATGAAGCCCACACAATGGGCTTTTGATTCGGACTTTCCACGTAATGGATTTGCTATCCAAGCAATATTCCATTTCGTGCCACTAGGACACTTTTCCACCTTTTATGAAGCCCACACAGCGAGCTTTCGATTTGGACTTTCCACATAATGGATTTGCTATCCAAGTAATATTCCATTTCATGCCTCTGGGTCTTCATGCACCTTTAAATGTCAACCTGTATGTAGTTAAAGTAAGCTGCGGTCAACTTGAGCTTGTTGATATCTCCATAGAGCTTGTCCTCAAATGAAGCAGGTGTAGGCCAAAATATCTTTCTCTGTTCTGCATATATTGGGCATTCCTGCAGCAAATGTTTAGCTGTCATTTTTCCAGTTCGACAATTACACTCATCAGTACCTCCTATCTTTAGTTTATTGAACAAGTGGTATTTCAGCCTGTTATGTCCTGTGCGGAGTCTGAAGATTGCTACTTGTTCTCTTCGGTCGAGTTTGTAATATGCATCATCCTTCTGATGGCCTGGATGCTCTGATTCCCATTTGATTCTATAAGTGCTTTTTATCAACCTCTTTGCCTCATTATAGGTTATGTCTATGTCAGGCTGTGGTAGTCGTCCGCCCTCTTTTGCCAGTCTGTCAGCCTCTTCGTTTCCAGGTATACTGCAATGTGATGGGATCCACTGTATTACAACTTTTTTGGATTTCTGGCATAGACCATGGAGTGCTGCTCTTAGGTCAGTTAGTTCTGTGCTGTTATTGCTCTTGAGTATTGAGACAGCTGACTTTGCAT
Organism: Cepaea nemoralis; assembly: GCA_014155875.1. Classification (NCBI taxonomy): domain Eukaryota; kingdom Metazoa; phylum Mollusca; class Gastropoda; order Stylommatophora; family Helicidae; genus Cepaea; species Cepaea nemoralis. The sequence continues at coordinate 48,324 of JACEFZ010026383.1, read as the reverse complement.
CTGTGAAGATAGCTATTTGCTTCTCTTTATTTTCCTCCATCAGGAGCATTTCTGCTGCAGTTTTCAAAGCCTCTACCTCCGCTTTGAAGTTACTTGAAAATTTTCCAGTTGCCATTGAATGTGTTTTTTTCACTCCATTTTTTAAATTTAGGAGAATTCCTCCTCCTCCATTCTCTATTGAATTTTTGGCTGATCCATCTGTATATGCATGGGTCCAATTCCTGCTTGGGTAATGTTCTTTTATGTAGTTTAGGGTTATTTCTCTTCTTTCGGTTTCATGCTGAGTGTTCTTTTTCTCAATACCAGGAATGTTTTCTATCATCTCAGGCAGTTGCTGCTGTCTCCAAGCTGGGAACTTGTGTGCATTGTGTATGGGCTTGACTGTTAATATGTTAAGTATAGGATCTGCCCTAATCCTTCGTTTTGCAGTTTCTACAAAGTTGCTACGCTTCAGTCTTCCCTTTCCAAAACCATTAAATCTGTTGTACATAGGGTGGTCTGTCAATCTTCTAAATTTTTCTGCTTTTTGCTGGGCTCTGCTATCTCTTCTATCCTGCATTGGTTGTAAACAAGTGATCTTTTCTAGTTCATTAATAGGCGTTGTCTTCAGGCTTCCAGTTATGATTCGCATTCCTTGGTTTTGGACTCTACTTATTTTGCTAAAGTTTGACTTAGCTGCTGTTGCCCAAGCTGCAATGCCATATTCCAGTACTGGCCTCACCCGTCCAGTATATAACTTCTTGAGAACTTTCTCATCTGCTCCCCACGTTGTACCGGCAAGCTTTTTCATGATTGCCATTCTCTGCCTTGCTCTTGTTCGATTTTTTTCAACCTGTGTCTTCCATGTCAGGCGACGATCAAAGGTGACTCCTAGATAGTTTGGATTTTCTTCATGGGGCAATATTTTTCCGTTCAATACCAGCTTAGGTTGCTGAGTTTTATTTGAGAGGGAGAACACTGTGCATGTTGTTTTCTCCTCACTTATCTTCACTAGCCATGATTTTGACCAGTCCTCTAGCGCTAATAGGGCTTGCTGTATTCTGCTGTTAGCTGTACTAATATATTCTTCAGATGTCCATATGGCTAGGTCATCTGCAAAGGAGGATGTGTGTACTCTGGCTGGAAAATTTTCTGTGATGTCATTTATATATGCTAGGAATAATGTTGGTGAAAGAACTCCTCCTTGGGGGACACCTTGCTCTAGCAGCATCATTTTGCTTGTTTGTCCTTGTACTTTTGTCCTGGCAGTTCTGTTCTCAAGGTAGTGGCTGATCCATTTATACATTTTTCCACAAACATGCATGTTTTGCAGTTTTACTTTCAGTCCTTCCTTCCATACTTTATCAAATGCTTTTTCTAAATCTATCCAGACTGCTAGACTGCTACTCTTGGAAGGCATCCTCTATTTCCTGAGCTATATAGGTTATTTGATCTTCAGTGGATCTGTACTTTCTGAATCCTGCTTGGTGTGGTGTTAAGAGTTTGTTTTCTTCCAGATGCCATGTTAGCCTGCCATTGATAATGCGTTCCATTAATTTTCCTACACAGCTAAGTAGACTGTTTTCTTCCAGGTCTTTTCCTTTCTTTGGGACTGGTATTAGTATAGCTTCCTTCCATGCCTGTGGGACTATTCCTCTCTTCCAGCTGTTATTTAGGACTGCTAGTAGTTTCTTCTTTGCCTTGGTGCCTAGTCCTATTAGCATTTCATTTGTGATTCCATCCTTTCCTGGTGATTTCTTCTTTTTTAGTGTATGCATTGCCTGTTCCATTTCTTCCATTGTTAGATTTGCCATCATATATTCTGCTGCTGTCTCTGTATTTCTATGATGTATCTGTTTGTCTTTGATTGCTTTCTTCTGTTCGGTTGTAATATCAATGTGGTTTGCATTTGCATAGTGTTCCATTAGTGCATTTGCAGCCTTTTTTCCTGTAAGCAAGGCATTTCCTTGTTTAATTGTTATTTGTTTGTTTCTAGGTCCTTCATTGTTCATGGCTTTCACCAGTTTCCATAGTTTGTTTCCATCCCTGTCAAAATTAAGGTTTTCTGTTTTTTCCCTCCAACAATCTCTTGTTGTTTGATTTACTGTTCTTTTATATTTTGCTGAGATGGCTTTGAGAGAGATATTCGCTTCAATTGTTTGTTCTCTCTCTGCTGTCTTCCTGGCATCTTCAACTTTGTCCTCCAAACTTTGTAGTTCTTCAGTCCAGTATGGTTTGTAATTTGTCCTCGCTCCTCTAGGAATGGACTCAGTGGCCGCCTGTATTATCGCTCTGTTTAGACTTTCCACCATTTGCTTTATGTTGCCATATCATGTATTTATGTTTTCACAATATTTGTCTGTTAGTATGGCAAATCTGTCCCAATCTGCTCGTTTGTAATTCCAGCGGGGCAAGGGCTTTTGCTCCTGTGGAACATACTCCATATTCATTACAAGCTTGATTGGTCTGTGGTCACTACCTGCTAATTGGTCCAGCACATGGCGATCGATTTTGTGGAGGATGTCTCCTGTGCAGAAAGCTAAGTCTGGAGTAGAAGTGGTAAGCCATCTTCTGGGGTAGAAGCTCGGTGTGTCATCCGCTTTGTTGAGTAGATGGAGATTTGAGTCTATTTCCCAGTCCTCCAATTCATCTCCTCTTTTGTCAGTATCTGGGTATCCCCATCTTTCTGAACGGCTATTAAAGTCTCCGACAATAATGTCAGTTATTTTCATGTTTGAGAGTGTAAGGTCTTTATCTGCTGGGCTATACAGATTGTAGATTCTTATTCTCACGTCCTTTATCATTATATCAACACCTATAATTTCCGTTTGGTTGTCAGAGATCACAGATACTTCGCTGCAAGGTATTGTATTTCGTGTAAGTATTAGAACTCCTCCTTTGTGTCCTTCGCGGTCGAAACGTGTGGCCTGATATCCTCTGACTGAGAATTTGTGATTGGCGTTGAGGTGTGTCTCTTGAATGCATGCCACATCTATTCTATCTTTATGAAGACGCTGTGTTAGGGAGTCTTTCTTCTTGTAAACTCCTTCGGAATTCCACTGTAGTATGTTGAGTGTCCGGGGTATTTGGTCAATAGCTCTTAACCTACTCCTCTGTGCCTTGACTCCACAGCACAGGGGAAGGTGACCATCAGTAGTCATGGGTGGACCCCCTCGAGGCAGGGGGCCCGGCACTATCACCGCCTGATGGGACTTCACGGGATTAGCACCATAACGATTAATTTTGATTTGTGACATCATGAATTAAGTTACATTGCACTGCTTTGTCAAGCCTGTGGCTCAGTACATCCGATTTCGACAAGCATTTATTTGGGATGCTTTCCCT
>JACEFZ010026383.1:0-40000 GCA_014155875.1 Cepaea nemoralis | reverse complement strand
GTCTCTGTGTGTCTCTTACATGCCAGCAGAAGTCTAGCCAGTCATGATTGCCAAAGGTGGGATATCTGTAATTTCAAGTAACATTATCACACGTTTACGAAAGGCAACAGTTGGTTCTATTTGCTTATGTAGTTTGTTTAATCGACAGAGAATGGTATGCCGTTGCTCTTGCTTCTTTATCTTTTGACATTGGAATGAATTTGATTTTGAATTTGGATCATTTGCATTCTAATCATTCTTTGCATTTTTGGACGCAAACTAACAGAATGATTAAATTTTACTATATTTAAAAATTAATTTCACACCTAAAGAATAAATAAAATGCATGTTATTATTCATGTATATTAATTGGTCATTGTAGGCGTTGCATTATATGAGCCGTAAAATTGAAAGAAACAACGAATGAGTGATTGAAGCAGGTTTGATCATGATTTTCAAACTCGAAACTGAGTATTTTAATTTATTTATTAATGAGACCACCACAGATAGATTGACCTTGAAAAACCAAATCTAATGGTACCTTAATGACGCCTGTATGTCAATTCTAAGCGGAGATAGTAACATTTGAGTGTCAGTATCTCCGGCCAAAAGATTGTCATGATTCCCATAACTTCAGAGCTCTTCTGTGTATCTCAGTAGCTCCGCTGCCAGTCCATGTGAGATTGTCTCAAACGGGCCATAGGCAGATGTGAAAACTGGCTTTAAAAATATGTTCTGTCATGTTAACCCTTTACAGGGCATAGCGGCCATTACCGGCCGATCGCTTAAACGAGCGTAGTGGCCGATTGCGTCCGATACTATTATGCATTGTAATAACGCGATCTCTCGGCTTTCTGACACTTCCGATGGCTACTTTCACTTTCGCAGATAGCTTGACAACGTGGCCGCCATTTGTAAATGCGCTATCATGAATTTGAATGGACTTTTACAGACTTTTTTTTGATAGGTTTCGGGATTTTTACGCTGTTTTTCAAAATGGATTTCGGCGATTCTTCAAGTGATAGCCGAGATTTTGCTAGGTTCAATTTAAATGACATTAAAGGGCACGAAGTTGACTATTAATCGGAGCTAGATATCAGTGCAAAGCGTTACTTTGCATTAGCAGCCTGAGTCGGACTTTAAAGAAAGTGATTATGATTCTGAAAATGTGTTTGTAAATTGCCGTATAGATGACGGAAAATCACAAACAACATGCCATATTTCATAAATATTTGTGTTCATATATGGATTACCGACAACAATCACGTGAGTAACATATTCTGCATGCTTTTCCCTTCATTGTGTTGTTTATTTAACTAAAATCGGTTGACTAACACCTTAATTGTGATGTTTTTACTAACGCGACCCAAAATTTTACCGGACCTGAAAAAATCTTGCCCGTTGAGGGCTACAAAACGGACAAGCGTCTGCCCTGTAAAGGGTTAAATGATTAAAAAAAAAAATAGTAAAAGTATACAAATAAATTAGTTATAATCTTTAAACATGCGTTCTCTTTAACTTTAGTAGTTCAGATTGCACATTTTGAGCGTTAAAAGTTTCCACAGCTGGCAGCCGCCATCTTGGAGTTCCATTCACAAAAATGAAATAACATCCAACAGAAATTGTTTTACGACATATCAAGCGATATTCTCAATGAAACTCACCAAATATATGTAAACATGGGTGCAAAATTCGAATATCCATCTAAAAATATGGTAAAATTAAGTGAACAAGCTCTAGAAAATAAAATTAATTACTTGGTTGTTTCGGGATTTGAAATTTAAATATTGAGCACAACCCACTACTGGCAACGCCGATCGCATTCCGGCACGAACCTAAGGCCTATCCACGTCATGGAAGCACTATACTCGAGTTTCGCCCTCGTTTGAGCTCGTCAGTAGTGCATATCCCTGACCGGATCCGGAAACAAGCCCCGGATCACGCGTGTGAAGCGGGTGTGTAACCACGCAGCACACACTGGACACGCCAAATTATCACACCGGAATACCACAACGCTACCCATCGTAGGCTATGCTCAAGATTGCCCAATCGCCGCGACTGACGTCCGTCAATCGATGTGGACCCGAACGATCAGGACTTCTCACTGGCAAGGAACACCAGGCCTCCTAAATCCAGTGAGCAATGATAAAATTGATTATTTGGTTGTTTCGGGATTTGAAATTTAAATATTGAGCACAACCCACTACTGGCAACGCCGATCGCATTCCGGCACGAACCTAAGGCCTATCCACGTCATGGAAGCACTATACTCGAGTTTCGCCCTCGTTTGAGCTCGTCAGTAGTGCATATCCCTGACCGGATCCGGAAACAAGCCCCGGATCACGCGTGTGAAGCGGGTGTGTAACCACGCAGCACACACTGGACACGCCAAATTATCACACCGGAATACCACAACGCTACCCATCGTAGGCTATGCTCAAGATTGCCCAATCGCCGCGACTGACGTCCGTCAATCGATGTGGACCCGAACGATCAGGACTTCTCACTGGCAAGGAACACCAGGCCTCCTAAATCCAGTGAGCAATGATAAAATTGATTATTTGGTTGTTTCGGGATTTGAAATTTAAATATTGAGCACAACCCACTACTGGCAACGCCGATCGCATTCCGGCACGAACCTAAGGCCTATCCACGTCATGGAAGCACTATACTCGAGTTTCGCCCTCGTTTGAGCTCGTCAGTAGTGCATATCCCTGACCGGATCCGGAAACAAGCCCCGGATCACGCGTGTGAAGCGGGTGTGTAACCACGCAGCACACACTGGACACGCCAAATTATCACACCGGAATACCACAACGCTACCCATCGTAGTCAATCCCGAAACAACCAAATAATCAATTTTATCATTGCTCACTGGATTTAGGAGGCCTGGTGTTCCTTGCCAGTGAGAAGTCCTGATCGTTCGGGTCCACATCGATTGACGGACGTCAGTCGCGGCGATTGGGCAATCTTGAGCATAGCCTACGATGGGTAGCGTTGTGGTATTCCGGTGTGATAATTTGGCGTGTCCAGTGTGTGCTGCGTGGTTACACACCCGCTTCACACGCGTGATCCGGGGCTTGTTTCCGGATCCGGTCAGGGATATGCACTACTGACGAGCTCAAACGAGGGCGAAACTCGAGTATAGTGCTTCCATGACGTGGATAGGCCTTAGGTTCGTGCCGGAATGCGATCGGCGTTGCCAGTAGTGGGTTGTGCTCAATATTTAAATTTCAAATCCCGAAACAACCAAATAATCAATTTTATCATTGCTCACTGGATTTAGGAGGCCTGGTGTTCCTTGCCAGTGAGAAGTCCTGATCGTTCGGGTCCACATCGATTGACGGACGTCAGTCGCGGCGATTGGGCAATCTTGAGCATAGCCTACGATGGGTAGCGTTGTGGTATTCCGGTGTGATAATTTGGCGTGTCCAGTGTGTGCTGCGTGGTTACACACCCGCTTCACACGCGTGATCCGGGGCTTGTTTCCGGATCCGGTCAGGGATATGCACTACTGACGAGCTCAAACGAGGGCGAAACTCGAGTATAGTGCTTCCATGACGTGGATAGGCCTTAGGTTCGTGCCGGAATGCGATCGGCGTTGCCAGTAGTGGGTTGTGCTCAATATTTAAATTTCAAATCCCGAAACAACCAAATAATCAATTTTATCATTGCTCACTGGATTTAGGAGGCCTGGTGTTCCTTGCCAGTGAGAAGTCCTGATCGTTCGGGTCCACATCGATTGACGGACGTCAGTCGCGGCGATTGGGCAATCTTGAGCATAGCCTACGATGGGTAGCGTTGTGGTATTCCGGTGTGATAATTTGGCGTGTCCAGTGTGTGCTGCGTGGTTACACACCCGCTTCACACGCGTGATCCGGGGCTTGTTTCCGGATCCGGTCAGGGATATGCACTACTGACGAGCTCAAACGAGGGCGAAACTCGAGTATAGTGCTTCCATGACGTGGATAGGCCTTAGGTTCGTGCCGGAATGCGATCGGCGTTGCCAGTAGTGGGTTGTGCTCAATATTTAAATTTCAAATCCCGAAACAACCAAATAATCAATTTTATCATTGCTCACTGGATTTAGGAGGCCTGGTGTTCCTTGCCAGTGAGAAGTCCTGATCGTTCGGGTCCACATCGATTGACGGACGTCAGTCGCGGCGATTGGGCAATCTTGAGCATAGCCTACGATGGGTAGCGTTGTGGTATTCTGGTGTGATAATTTGGCGTGTCCAGTGTGTGCTGCGTGGTTACACACCCGCTTCACACGCGTGATCCGGGGCTTGTTTCCGGATCCGGTCAGGGATATGCACTACTGACGAGCTCAAACGAGGGCGAAACTCGAGTATAGTGCTTCCATTGACGTGGATAGGCCTTAGGTTCGTGCCGGAATGCGATCGGCGTTGCCAGTAGTGGGTTGTGCTCAATATTTAAATTTCAAATCCCGAAACAACCAAATAATCAATTTTATCATTGCTCACTGGATTTAGGAGGCCTGGTGTTCCTTGCCAGTGAGAAGTCCTGATCGTTCGGGTCCACATCGATTGACGGACGTCAGTCGCGGCGATTGGGCAATCTTGAGCATAGCCTACGATGGGTAGCGTTGTGGTATTCCGGTGTGATAATTTGGCGTGTCCAGTGTGTGCTGCGTGGTTACACACCCGCTTCACACGCGTGATCCGGGGCCTGTTTCCGGATCCGGTCAGGGATATGCACTACTGACGAGCTCAAACGAGGGCGAAACTCGAGTATAGTGCTTCCATGACGTGGATAGGCCTTAGGTTCGTGCCGGAATGCGATCGGCGTTGCCAGTAGTGGGTTGTGCTCAATATTTAAAATTACTTACGTTTTGCCAAATAATTAAATTTATTTAAAAATCACGATAATTTTAACCAATCGCTATGCATAGATTATTAGACTAACCTTTTCTGCAGAACCTAAGATGGCGTTTGTTATTATCATGTGATATTTGAATGATTGAATGACGTCAGAAGCATGAGTGGTCTTTACATAGCCATTTCTGGGGACACAATGGATCATTCCGGGGTGGGGCAGCATATCATTTCCGGTTTCAGATCGGGTTGCGGCACTACTAGAATACCTATGATTAGTGATTGTATGTGTGGCGATGTCAAAATAATTAAATTATTTATAATCGAATAATACTAAGACAATATTAATATTAATTAGGAAGAGATAATGATCAAATATTATTCTTCTTTGTCCCCTTCCTCCTCCTTTTGCTGCTTTAAATATATTTATTATTACTATCATAATTGTAGTTTTTGCAGAAGATGGAAGAGAATGGATGGTGCCTGATGCAGGTTTGATATCTAGTTGCTGTTATAGTTATTGTAGCCAGAGGTAGAAAAGAAAGCTGAACATAATTCAGGAGCCAGCTTCTTTTTCTCAGGAGTTGGCATATTTTTTTACTTTTGCAAATAAGGGCTAGAAAACTACTGTAAATTCAGGTGCAATAATAACCTATAGTGCCCTGGAATTTTTAACCTTTGAATAGTGGATTAGGATGGCTAAGCCGGCTTGCTGTGTTGATATTGAAAGAGACATTCCTAATTTGTTTTCCATTGGTGATGGCAATATCTGAGCATGCATTTCAAACAATGGAATTCACTTCCTTTGTTAATGAGTCAACTTCTTCTTTGTTCCTCTTTCAAGAGGAAGGGCGGTGTGTCACACTTAGTTATGCATGACTCTACAAAGATCAGTGTGTCCGACTGTACATTCCTTTATATGAGGTTTACTTCCTGGAGACAGGTTCCATATAGGGTAACAAGTTCAATCTACTCATGTGTGAGTTTTCTTTCCTAAAAAGTTTGCTAGTCATGTCCTTACAGCCTGCTATTCATTTTTAGTGCAAGCAACTTGCTCATAGGACCTTCTTTGTGTATTTGAGTGGGTGCATAACTGTGTGTAAATGATGATGTATATATGTATGTACATAGGGGTGTATGTATGTGTTTATGCATGTCAGTATGTGTGTCTGCCTGCCTGTCTCATAACATGGTAATATACATTATTGTTTATGTTCACAGCACACATTTGACAATGCTTTTTCTATGTGAATGTAACATGCACAATAGATATTTGATGTACGAAAGAGAGTGATTGGAAGTGCCAAATATAAGCATGCCCAATTTGTGACCCTTTGAAAACAAAGTCTGCTCAATTGTTCAGTTGTTTGCATATATGTTTGTACACACATGACCTCTTGTTTCTTGCACACATGACCTCTTGTTCTTTTGCACAAATAAGCTCTTGTTGTATTGCACACAGGATCTACTGTTTTTGTACACAGGATCTACTGTTTTTTGTACACAGGATCTACTGTTTTTGTACACACATGATCTACTGTTTTTGTACATACATGATCTACTGTTTTTGTACATACAGGATCTACTGTTTTTGTACACACAGGATCTACTGTTTTTGTATACACATGATTTACTGTTTTTGTACATACAGGATCTACTGTTTTTTGTACACAGGATCTACTGTTTTTGTACACACATGATCTACTGTTTTTGTACATACATGATCTACTGTTTTTGTACATACAGGATCTACTGTTTTTGTACACACATGATCTACTGTTTTTGTACATACAGGATCTACTGTTTTTGTACATACAGGATCTACTGTTTTTGTACACAGGATCTACTGTTTTTGTACATACAGGATCTACTGTTTTTGTACATACAGGATCTACTGTTTTTGTACACAGGATCTACTGTTTTTGTACACACATGATCTACTGTTTTTGTACATACAGGATCTACTGTTTTTGTACATACAGGATCTACTGTTTTTGTACACACAGGATCTACTGTTTTTGTACACAGGATCTACTGTTTTTGTACACAGGATCTACTGTTTTTGTACACAGGATCTACTGTTTTTGTACATACAGGATCTACTGTTTTTGTACACACATGATCTACTGTTTTTGTACATACAGGATCTACTGTTTTTGTACATACAGGATCTACTGTTTTTGTACACACAGGATCTACTGTTTTTGTACACAGGATCTACTGTTTTTGTACACAGTATCTACTGTTTTTGTACACAGGATCTACTGTTTTTGTACATACAGGATCTACTGTTTTTGTACACACAGGATCTACTGTTTTTGTACACAGGATCTACTGTTTTTGTACACAGGATCTACTGTTTTTGTACATACAGGATCTACTGTTTTTTGTACACAGGATCTACTGTTTTTGTACACACATGATCTACTGTTTTTGTACACACATGATCTACTGTTTTTGTACATACATGATCTACTGTTTTTGTACATACAGGATCTACTGTTTTTGTACACAGGATCTACTGTTTTTGTACATACAGGATCTACTGTTTTTGTACATACAGGATCTACTGTTTTTGTACACAGGATCTACTGTTTTTGTACACACATGATCTACTGTTTTTGTACATACATGATCTACTGTTTTTGTACATACAGGATCTACTGTTTTTGTACACACAGGATCTACTGTTTTTGTATACACATGATTTACTGTTTTTTTTTTTGTACACACAGAATCTACTGTTTTTGTACGCACAGGATCTACTGTTTTTGTACACACAGGATCTACTAGTTTTACATACAGGATCTACTGTTTTTGTACACACAGGGTCTACTGCTTTTTGTACACACAGGGTCTACTGTTTTGTACGAACAGGATCTACTGTTTTTGTGCACACAGGATCTACTGTTTTTGTACACACAGAATCTACTGTTATTGTACACACACGATCTACTAGTTTTACATACAGGATCTACTATTTTTTGTACACACATGATCTACTGTTTTTGTATGCACAGGATCTACTGTTTTTTGTACACATAGGATCTGCTGTTTTTGTACACATAGGATCTACTGTTTTTGTACACATGGGATCTACTGTTTTTGTACCCACAGGATCTACTGTTTTTGTACCCACAGGATCTACTGTTTTTGCATACAGGATCTACTGTTTTTGCATACAGGATCTGTTTTTGTACACACAGGATCTACTGTTTTTTGCACACACAGGACCTCACTGTTATTTGTCCTTGGTTAAGTATCTGATCTCACTACCTGAGAGATGAGGCAGAACTGTGATACCATTAGAAACTGTCTGTGAAAATGTTGAGCCCTATGCCATGAGCAGGTGCTTCTGAGCCCGAGATGTAAACTGAAACTACTTAGCTATTTCTCCCTCATGAAAGAGTCACAATTAGTCATATATACAGGAAACCTTGAGTTTAGACCTTGTGTATATGTCCAATATTTGCAAGGTTGATGGTCAAGTTGCTATACTGGACTTTAATTCAGCACTTATGAATTTGCCAGATTGAATCATTATTACATTGAAGCGACTTTTTTTTGGCTTCATTGTACAAGGTCAGGTTTTATTGTTGTTGAGTTTGCCAAGCCTGTCAGTTTTCTGGTTTTCCAGTATATCAGACTGATGGTAAAAAGTAGATTTTTATTTTTGAGTATGCTCAGTGTGCCGGAACTGTGGCTAAGAAAGAATTTCACAATTCCCAGACATACCAAGTCAAGGGCTTGAAATCAGCTGCATATTGCCCTGTGTTCATTCAGAAAGACAGACAAACTAGTAAATGTAAACATTTCCTAGTAAATCACAAACGGCTACAAACTTCTGGAGTTGATTGTGAAGTCCTGTAAAGGACAGTAGATGTGTGTGTCTCTTTTCCTGGGTATTCCTTTGGCACCAATAGACCTCTGATGATATATCAGTCTATTCTCACAGTAAAGTAGACTGTGTAGGCAGTGGTATCGACCAGTCTAGATGCCACATGAAGTGTTAGCTTTGCTTGATAGTTGGTGGCAAGAAGACCAGCAGAACAGTGCTGTCCATCTGGATAATGTAGATACCTTTGCTTCTATTCTGTGTGACTTCATCTGTTGGTCCTTCAGTGTGTACATGAGGCCATGTTGTGGTTTTGTAGTTGTCCAATGTTTCCAATATAAGGATGTTGTTTGGCTGTATTTCTTTATTAATCTTCCTCGTCTTGCAATTAATTTTTCTCTCTAGATCTCTGTGTTACTTGTTCCTGGGAGTTTTATTGAGAATACTGTGGTATGAGGTAGTTTTTCATTCTTATCAGTCATCTTGTAGATCATGGTGGATGTTTGTGACATTATTGAGTTCATTGCACTATCTCGTCAAGCCGTACCTCAAACTTCAACAGGCAATTATTTACAGTTTTGCTTTCCCTAGCCTTTGACCGTGTCCAGTTTACCTGCAAGGCAGCAAGTTTGTTTTTCCTTTGTTGGTCCCAGACGGAGACTTGCCATCTGATAATTGATACTTTGGGTCATTGGACCCCCCCTTCCCATGAAAGGGGGGCCCAAAAAGGGTTTGAATTCCCAATGCCAAAAAGGATTTTTTTGCTTTTTCTTATATTTCCTGTTACCTCTGGACTTTTGACTTTTGATTTTTTTGAGATTGGTTAAAGATCATTCCAGTTGTGTCATGGAAGTAATTATTGAGCATGCAAATTCCAGCGCCCCTAAACCTAACAGGAAATTTCGTGCGGGGCACTTCTTTCCGAAAAATGGTGATGCCGTTATCTTTGTTTAGACCCTTGTAGCATCTTGTGTAACTGCAACAAAACCTCCCACAAAAAATTTTCGGTTGTTGATTCGCTTAGGACCATTTTTACCTTCTTTCTTGGAGTTAACCGTGTTATTCCATTTGATCTTGGGGAGATGGTTAAAAGATATGCGTGTGGTCATGGAAGATAACATGTCGGAGATTAGACCTTTTTTCTGGAAGGAGATAGAGCATTAAAAATATAGCCGTTTTTTGGGAAAGATGAGCTTTCTGGGTAAAACCCTTGGTTTCAAAAATAGGCTTTTGGGAGTTAGACCTTTGTTCCTTGGGGAGTAACATGTGGTATGCCTTGTGGGGTCTGTGAGGGGAGACTAGAGCAGTAAAGAGATATAGCCCTTGTGTGGTCTATGAGAGGAGATAGAGCATGTCTGGAGATATAGCCCTTGTGTGGTCTGTGAGAGGAGAAGAGCATTTTGGAGATATAGACCTTGTGTGGTCTGGAGAGGAGATAGAGCATGTCTGGAGATATAGACCTTGTGTGGTCTGGAAGGGGAGATAGAGCATGTCTGGAGATATAGACCTTGTGTGGCCTGTGAGAGGAGATAGAGCATTTTGGAGATATAGACTTGTGTGGTCTGTGAGGGGAGACTGGAGCATTTTGGAGATATAGACCTTGTGTGGCCTTGAGGGGAGATAGAGCATGTCTGGAGATATAGCCCTTGTGTGGTTGTGAGAGGAGATAGAGCATGTCTGGAGATATAGCCCTTGTGTGGCCTGTGAGAGGAGATGACATGTCTGGAGATATAGACCTTGTGTGGTCTGTGAGAGGAGATGAGCATGTCTGGAGATATAACCTTGTGTGGCTGTGAGAGGAGATAGAGCATGTCTGGAGATATAGACCTTGTGTGGTCTGTGAGAGGAGATGAGCATGTCGGGAAATATAACCTTGTGTGGCCTGTGAGAGGAGACTAGAGCATGTCTGGAGATATAGACCTTGTGTGGTCTGTGAGAGGTAGATAGAGCATGTATGGAGATATAGACCTTGTGTGGTCTGTGAGAGGAGATAGAGCATGTCTGGAGATATAGACCTTGTGTGGTCTGTGAGAGGAGACTGGAGCATGTCTGGAGATATAGACCTTGTGTGGTCTGTGAGAGGAGATAGGAGCATGTCTGGAGATATAGACCTTGTGTGGTCTGTGAGAGGAGATAGAGCATGTCTGGAGATATAGACCTTGTGTGGCCTGTGAGAGGAGATAGAGCATGTCTGGAGATATAGACCTTGTGTTGGTCTGTGAGAGGAGACTGGAGCATGTCTGGAGATATAGACCTTGTGTGGTCTGTGAGAGGAGATAGAGCATGTCTGGAGATATAGACCTTGTGTGGCCTGTGAGAGGAGATAGAGCATGTCTGGAGATATAGACCTTGTGTGGTCTGTGAGAGGAGACTGGAGCATGTCTGGAGATATAGACCTTGTGTGGTCTGTGAGAGGAGATAGAGCATGTCTGGAGATATAGACCTTGTGTGGTCTGTGAGAGGAGATAGAGCATGTCTGGAGATATAGACCTTGTGTGGTCTGTGAGAGGAGATAGAGCAGTCTGGAGATATAGACCTTGTGTGGCCTGTGAGAGGAGACTAGGAGCATGTCTGGAGATATAGACCTTGTGTGGTCCTGTGAGAGGAGATAGAGCATGTCTGGAGATATAGACCTTGTGTGGCCTGTGAGAGGAGATAGAGCATGTCTGGAGATATAGACCTTGTGTGGCCTGTGAGAGGAGATAGAGCATGTCTGGAGATATAGACCTTGTGTGGTCTGTGAGAGGGGAGATAGAGCATGTCTGAGAGATATAGACCTTGTGTGGTCTGTGAGAGGAGACTAGGAGCTATGTCTGGAGATATAGACCTTGTGTGGTCTGTGAGAGGAGATGAGCATGTGAGATAAGACCTTGTGTGGCTTGAGAGGAGATAGAGCATGTCGGAGATATAGACCTGTGTGGCTGTGAGAGGAGATAGAGCATGTCTGGAGATATAGACCTTGTGTGGCTGTGAGAGGAGATAGAGCATGTCTGGAGAATAGACCTTGTGGGGCCCTGTGAGAGGAGATAGAGCATTTTGGAGATATAGACCTTGTGGGGTCTGTGAGGGGAAATAGAGCATGTCTGGAGATATAGACCTTGTGTGGTCTGTGAGAGGAGATAGAGCATTTTGGAGATATAACCTTGTGTGGCCTGTGAGAGGAGATAGAGCATGTCTGGAGATATAGACCTTGTGTGGTCTGTGAGAGGAGATGGGCATTTTGGGAAATATAGACCTTGTGGGGTCTGTGAGAGGAGATAGAGCATGTCTGGAGATATAGACCTTGTGGGGCCGTGAGAGGAGATAGAGCATGTCTGGAGATATAGACCTTGTGTGGTCTTGAGAGGAGATAGAGCATGTCTGGAGATATGGGCCTTGTGTGGCCTGTGAGAGGAGATAGAGCATGTGAGATATAACCTTGTGTGGCTGTGAGAGGAGATAGAGCATGTGAGATATAGACCTTGTGTGGTCTGTGAGAGGAGATAGAGCATGTCTGGAGATATAGACCTTGTGTGGTCTGTGAGAGGAGATAGAGCATGTCTGGAGATATAGACCTTGTGTGGCTGTGAGAGGAGATAGAGCATGTCTGGAGATATAGACCTTGTGGGGTCTTGAGAGGAGATAGAGCATGTCTGGGATATAGCCTTGGGGTGGCTGGAGAGGAGATAGAGCATTTTGGAGATATAGACCTTGTGTGGTCTGTGAGAGGAGATAGAGCATTTTGGAGATATAGACCTTGTGTGGCCTGTGAGAGGAGATAGAGCATGTCGGGGAGATATAGACCTTGTGTGGTCTGTGAGAGGAGATAGAGCATGTCTGGAGATATAGACCTTGTGTGGTCTGTGAGAGGAGATAGAGCATGTCTGGAGATATAGACCTTGTGTGGCCTGGAGAGGAGATAGAGCATGTCTGGAGATATAGACCTTGTGTGGTCTGTGAGGGGGAATAGAGCATGTGAGATATAGACCTTGTGTGGTCTGTGAGAGGAGATGAGCATGTCTGGAGATATAGACCTTGTGGGGCTTGAGAGGAGATAGAGCATGTCTGGAGATATAGACCTTGTGGGGTCTGTGAGAGGAGATAGAGCATGTCTGGAGATATAGACCTTGTGTGGTCTTGAGAGGAGATAGAGCATGTCTGGAGATATAGACCTTGTGTGGCCTGTGAGAGGAATAGAGCATGTCTGGAGATATAGACCTTGTGTGGCCTGTGAGAGGAGATAGAGCATTTTGGGATATAGACCTTGTGTGGTCTGTGAGAGGAGATAGAGCATTCTGGAGATATAGACCTTGTGTGGTCTTGAGAGGAGATAGAGCATGTCTGGAGATATAGACCTTGTGGGGTCTTGAGAGGAGATAGAGCATGTCTGGAGATATAGACCTTGTGGGTCTTGAGAGGAGATAGAGCATGTCTGGAGATATAGACCTTGTGTGGTCTGTGAGAGGAGATAGAGCATGTCGGGAAATATAGACCTTGTGTGGCTTGAGAGGAGATAGAGCATGTCTGAGATATAGCCCTTTTGTGGGGTCTGTGAGGGGAGATAAGCATGTCTGGAGATATAGACCTTGTGTGGTCTGTGAGAGGAGATAGAGCATGTCTGGAGATATAGATTTTGTGTGGCCTGTGAGAGGAGATAGAGCATGTCTGGAGATATAGACCTTGTGTGGCCTGTGAGAGGAGATAGAGCATGTCTGGAGATATAGACCTTGTGTGGTCTGTGAGAGGAGATAGAGCATGTCTGGAGATATAGACCTTGTGTGGCCTGTGAGAGGAGATAGAGTATGTCTGGAGATATAGACCTTGTGTGGTCTGTGAGAGGAGATAGAGCATGTCTGGAGATATAGACCTTGTGTGGTCTGTGAGAGGAGACTGGAGCATGTCTGGAGATATAGACCTTGTGTGATCTGTGAGAGGAGATAGAGCATGTCGGGGAGATATAGACCTTGTGTGGCCTGTGAGAGGAGATAGAGCATGTCTGGAGATATAGACCTTGTGGGGCCCTGTGAGAGGAGATAGAGCATGTCTGGAGATATAAAACCTTGTGTGGTCTGTGAGAGGAGATAGAGCATGTCGGGAAATATAGACCTTGTGTGGCCTGTGAGAGGAGATAGAGCATGTCTGGAGATATAGACCTTGTGTGGTCTGTGAGAGGAGATAGAGCATGTCTGGAGATATAGACCTTGTGTGGTCTGTGAGAGGAGATAGAGCATGTCTGGAGATATAGACCTTGTGGGGCCTGTGAGAGGAGATAGAGCATGTCTGGAGATATAGACCTTGTGTGGTCTATGAGAGGAGATAGAGCATGTCTGGAGATATAGACCTTGGGGTCTGTGAGAGGAGATAGAGCATGTCTGGAGATATAGACCTTGTGTGGCCTGTGAGAGGAGATAGAGCATGTCTGGAGATATAGACCTTGTGTGGCCTATGAGAGGAGATAGAGCATGAAAAGAGAAAAGACCTTGTGTGGTCTGTGAGAGGAGATAGAGCATGTCTGGAGATATAGACCTTGTGTGGCCTATGAGAGGAGATAGAGCATGTAAAGAGATATAGACCTTGTGTGGTCTGTGAGAGGAGATAGAGCATGTCTGGAGATATAGACCTTGTGTGGTCTGTGAGAGGAGATAGAGCATGTCTGGAGATATAGACCTTGTGTGGTCTGTGAGAGGAGATAGAGCATGTCTGGAGATATAGACCTTGTGTGGCCTGTGAGAGGAGATAGAGCATGTCTGGAGATATAGACCTTGTGTGGTCTGTGAGAGGAGATAGAGCATGTCTGGAGATATAGACCTTGTGTGGTCTGTGAGAGGAGATAGAGCATGTCTGGAGATATAGACCTTGTGTGGCTGTGAGAGGAGATAGAGCATGTAAAGAGATATAGACCTTGTGTGGTCTGTGAGAGGAGATAGAGCATGTAAAGAGATATAGCCCTTTGTGTGGTCTGTGAGAGGAGATAGAGCATGTGAGATATAGACCTTGTGTGGTCTGTGAGAGGAGATAGAGCATGTCTGGAGATATAGACCTTGTGTGGTGTGAGAGGAGATAGAGCATGTCTGGAGATATAGACCTTGTGTGGTCTGTGAGAGGAGATGAGCATGTCTGGAGATATAGCCTTGTGTGGTCTGTGAGAGGAGATGAGCATGTCTGGAGATATTTTGGGGGTTGGGTCTTTTTTTTTTTTTTTTTTTTAAAAAAAAAAAAAAAATATAGACCTTGTGTGGCCTGTGAAAAGGGGGAAAATAGAGCATGTCTGGAGATATAGACCTTGTGTGGTCTTTTGGAAAAAGGGGGAAAAATAGAGCATGTCTGGAGATATAGACCTTGTGTGGTCTGTGAGAGGAGATAGAGCATGTCTGGAGATATAGACCTTGTGTGGCTGTGAGAGGAGATAGAGCATGTCTGGAGATATAGACCTTGTGTGGCCTGTGAGAGGAGATAGAGCATGTCTGGAGATATAGACCTTGTGTGGTCTGTGAGAGGAGATAGAGCATGTCTGGAGATATAGACCTTGTGTGGCCTGTGAGAGGAGATAGAGCATGTCTGGAGATATAGACCTTGTGTGGTCTGTGAGAGGAGATAGAGCATGTCTGGAGATATAGACCTTGTGTGGTCTGTGAGAGGAGACTGGAGCATGTCTGGAGATATAGACCTTGTGTGATCTGTGAGAGGAGATAGAGCATGTCTGGAGATATAGACCTTGTGTGGCCTGTGAGAGGAGATAGAGCATGTCTGGAGATATAGACCTTGTGTGGTCTGTGAGAGGAGATAGAGCATGTCTGGAGATATAGACCTTGTGTGGTCTGTGAGAGGAGATAGAGCATGTCTGGAGATATAGACCTTGTGTGGTCTGTGAGAGGAGATAGAGCATGTAAAGAGATATAGACCTTGTGTGGTCTGTGAGAGGAGATAGAGCATGTAAAGAGATATAGACCTTGTGTGGTCTGTGAGAGGAGATAGAGCATGTAAAGAGATATAGACCTTGTGTGGTCTGTGAGAGGAGATAGAGCATGTCTGGAGATATAGACCTTGTGTGGCCTGTGAGAGGAGATAGAGCATGTCTGGAGATATAGACCTTGTGTGGTCTGTGAGAGGAGATAGAGCATGTCTGGAGATATAGACCTTGTGTGGTCTGTGAGAGGAGATAGAGCATGTCTGGAGATATAGACCTTGTGTGGTCTGTGAGAGGAGATAGAGCATGTCTGGAGATATAGACCTTGTGTGGTCTGTGAGAGGAGATAGAGCATGTCTGGAGATATAGACCTTGTGTGGTCTGTGAGAGGAGACTGGAGCATGTCTGGAGATATAGACCTTGTGTGGTCTGTGAGAGGAGACTGGAGCATGTCTGGAGATATAGACCTTGTGTGGTCTGTGAGAGGAGATAGAGCATGTCTGGAGATATAGACCTTGTGTGGTCTGTGAGAGGAGATAGAGCATGTCTGGAGATATAGACCTTGTGTGGTCTGTGAGAGGAGATAGAGCATGTCTGGAGATATAGACCTTGTGTGGTCTATGAGAGGAGATAGAGCATGTCTGGAGATATAGACCTTGTGTGGTCTGTGAGAGGAGATAGAGCATGTCTGGAGATATAGACCTTGTGTGGCCTGTGAGAGGAGATAGAGCATGTCTGGAGATATAGACCTTGTGTGGTCTGTGAGAGGAGATAGAGCATGTCTGGAGATATAGACCTTGTGTGGTCTGTGAGAGGAGATAGAGCATGTCTGGAGATATAGACCTTGTGTGGCCTGTGAGAGGAGATAGAGCATGTCTGGAGATATAGACCTTGTGTGGCCTGTGAGAGGAGATAGAGCATGTCTGGAGATATAGACCTTGTGTGGTCTGTGAGAGGAGATAGAGCATGTCTGGAGATATAGACCTTGTGTGGCCTGTGAGAGGAGATAGAGCATGTCTGGAGATATAGACCTTGTGTGGTCTGTGAGAGGAGATAGAGCATGTCTGGAGATATAGACCTTGTGTGGTCTGTGAGAGGAGACTGAGCATGTAAAGAGATATAGACCTTGTGTGGTCTGTGAGAGGAGATAGAGCATGTCTGGAGATATAGACCTTGTGTGGCCTATGAGAGGAGATAGAGCATGTAAAGAGATATAGACCTTGTGTGGTCTGTGAGAGGAGATAGAGCATGTCTGGAGATATAGACCTTGTGTGGTCTGTGAGAGGAGATAGAGCATGTCTGGAGATATAGACCTTGTGTGGTCTGTGAGAGGAGATAGAGCATGTCTGGAGATATAGACCTTGTGTGGCCTGTGAGAGGAGATAGAGCATGTCTGGAGATATAGACCTTGTGTGGTCTGTGAGAGGAGATAGAGCATGTCTGGAGATATAGACCTTGTGTGGTCTGTGAGAGGAGATAGAGCATGTCTGGAGATATAGACCTTGTGTGGTCTGTGAGAGGAGATAGAGCATGTAAAGAGATATAGACCTTGTGTGGTCTGTGAGAGGAGATAGAGCATGTAAAGAGATATAGACCTTGTGTGGTCTGTGAGAGGAGATAGAGCATGTAAGAGATATAGACCTTGTGTGGTCTGTGAGAGGAGATAGAGCATGTCTGGAGATATAGACTTGTGTGGCTGTGAGAGGAGATAGAGCATGTCTGGAGATATAGACCTTGTGTGGTCTGTGAGAGGAGATAGAGCATGTCTGGAGATATAGACGTGTGGTCTGTGAGAGGAGATAGAGCATGTCTGGAGATATAGACTTGTGTGGTCTGTGAGAGAGATAGAGCATGTCTGGAGATATAGACCTTGTGTGGTCTGTGAGAGGAGATAGAGCATGTCTGGAGATATAGACCTTGTGTGGCCTGTGAGAGGAGATAGAGCATGTCTGGAGATATAGACTTGTGTGGTCTGTGAGAGGAGATAGAGCAGTAAAGAGATATAGACCTTGTGTGGTCTGTGAGAGGAGATAGAGCATGTCTGGAGATATAGACCTTGTGTGGTCTGTGAGAGGAGATAGAGCATGTAAAGAGATATAGACCTTGTGTGGTCTGTGAGAGGAGATAGAGCATGTCTGGAGATATAGACCTTGTGTGGCCTGTGAGAGGAGATAGAGCATGTCTGGAGATATAGACCTTGTGTGGTCTGTGAGAGGAGATAGAGCATGTCTGGAGATATAGACTTGTGTGGTCTGTGAGAGGAGACTAGAGCATGTCTGGAGATATAGACCTTGGTGGTCTGTGAGAGGAGATAGAGCATGTCTGGAGATATAGACCTTGTGTGGCCTGTGAGAGGAGATAGAGCATGTCTGGAGATATAGACCTTGTGTGGTCTGTGAGAGGAGATAGAGCATGTCTGGAGATATAGACCTTGTGTGGTCTGTGAGAGGAGATAGAGCATGTCTGGAGATATAGACCTTGTGTGGTCTGTGAGAGGAGATAGAGCATGTCTGGAGATATAGACCTTGTGTGGTCTGTGAGAGGAGATAGAGCATGTCTGGAGATATAGACCTTGTGTGGTCTGTGAGAGGAGATAGAGCATGTCTGGAGATATAGACCTTGTGTGGCCTGTGAGAGGAGATAGAGCATGTCTGGAGATATAGACCTTGTGTGGTCTGTGAGAGGAGATAGAGCATGTCTGGAGATATAGACCTTGTGTGGCCTGTGAGAGGAGATAGAGCATGTAAAGAGATATAGGCCTTGTGTGGTCTGTGAGAGGAGATAGAGCATGTCTGGAGATATAGACCTTGTGTGGCCTGTGAGAGGAGATAGAGCATGTCTGGAGATATAGACCTTGTGTGATCTGTGAGAGGAGATAGAGCATGTCTGGAGATATAGACCTTGTGTGGTCTGTGAGAGGAGATAGAGCATGTCTGGAGATATAGACCTTGTGTGGTCTGTGAGAGGAGATAGAGCATGTCTGGAGATATAGGCCTTGTGTGGCCTGTGAGAGGAGATAGAGCATGTCTGGAGATATAGACCTTGTGTGGTCTGTGAGAGGAGATAGAGCATGTCTGGAGATATAGACCTTGTGTGGCCTGTGAGAGGAGATAGAGCATGTCTGGAGATATAGACCTTGTGTGGCCTGTGAGAGGAGATAGAGCATGTCTGGAGATATAGACCTTGTGTGGTCTGTGAGAGGAGATAGAGCATGTCTGGAGATATAGACCTTGTGTGGTCTGTGAGAGGAGATAGAGCATGTCTGGAGATATAGACCTTGTGTGGTCTGTGAGAGGAGATAGAGCATGTAAAGAGATATAGGCCTTGTGTGGTCTATGAGAGGAGATAGAGCATGTCTGGAGATATAGGCCTTGTGTGGTCTGTGAGAGGAGATAGAGCATGTCTGGAGATATAGACCTTGTGTGGTCTGTGAGAGGAGATAGAGCATGTAAAGAGATATAGGCCTTGTGTGGCCTGTGAGAGGAGATAGAGCATGTCTGGAGATATAGACCTTGTGTGGCCTGTGAGAGGAGATAGAGCATGTAAAGAGATATAGACCTTGTGTGGCCTGTGAGAGGAGATAGAGCATGTAAAGAGATATAGACCTTGTGTGGCCTGTGAGAGGAGATAGAGCATTTTGGAGATATAGACCTTGTGTGGTCCTTGAGAGGAGATAGAGCATGTCTGGAGATATAGACCTTGTGTGGCCTGTGAGAGGAGATAGAGCATGTCTGGAGATATAGACCTTGTGTGGCCTGTGAGAGGAGATAGAGCATGTCTGGAGATATAGACCTTGTGGGGTCTGTGAGAGGAGATAGAGCATGTCTGGAGATATAGACCTTGTGTGGCTGTGAGGGAGATAGAGCATGTCGGGAGATTAGACCTTGTGTGGCTGTGAGAGGAGATAGAGCATTTTGGAGATATAGCCTTGTTGGCTGTGAGAGGAGATAGAGCATTTTGGAGATATAGACCTTGTGTGGTCTTGAGAGGAGATAGAGCATGTCGGGAGATATAGACCTTGTGTGGCCTGTGAGAGGAGATAGAGCATGTCTGGAGATATAGACCTTGTGTGGCCTTGAGAGGAGATAGAGCATGTCGGGAGATATAGACCTTGTGTGGCCTGTGAGGGGAGATAGAGCATGTCTGGAGATATAGACCTTGTTGGCTGTGAGAGGAGATAGAGCATTTTGGAGATATAGACCTTGTGTGGCTGTGAGAGGAGATAGAGCATGTCTGGAGATATAGACCTTGTGTGGCTTGAGAGGAGATAGAGCATGTCGGGAAATATAGACCTTGTGTGGCTGTGAGAGGAGATGAGCATGTCTGGAGATATAGACCTTGTGTGGCCTGTGAGAGGAGATAGAGCATGTCTGGAGATATAGACCTTGTGTGGCCTTGAGAGGAGATAGAGCATGTCTGGAGATATAGACCTTGTGTGGTCTGTGAGAGGAGATGAGCATGTCTGGAGATATAGACCTTGTGTGGCTGTGAGAGGAGATAGAGCATGTCTGGAGATATAGACCTTGTGTGGCTGTGAGAGGAGATAGAGCATGTCTGGAGATATAGACCTTGTGGGGCTGTGAGAGGAGATAGAGCATGTCTGGGATATAGACCTTGTGTGGTCTTGAGAGGAGATAGAGCATGTCTGGAGATATAGACCTTGTGTGGTCTGTGAGAGGAGATAGAGCATGTCTGGAGATATAGACCTTGTGTGGTCTTGAGAGGAGATAGAGCATTTTGGAGATATAGACCTTGTGTGGTCTGTGAGAGGAGATAGAGCATTTTGGAGATATAGACCTTGTGTGGTCTGTGAGAGGAGATAGAGCATTTTGGAGATATAGACCTTGTGTGGCTGTGAGAGGAGATAGAGCATGTCTGGAGATATAGACCTTGTGTGGCCTGTGAGAGGAGATAGAGCATGTCTGGAGATATAGACCTTGTTGGCTGTGAGAGGA
Organism: Cepaea nemoralis; assembly: GCA_014155875.1. Classification (NCBI taxonomy): domain Eukaryota; kingdom Metazoa; phylum Mollusca; class Gastropoda; order Stylommatophora; family Helicidae; genus Cepaea; species Cepaea nemoralis. Next base: position 19,510 of record JACEFZ010026383.1, on the reverse strand, counting down.
GATAGAGCATGTAAAGAGATATAGACCTTGTGTGGTCTATGAGAGGAGATAGAGCATGTCTGGAGATATAGACCTTGTGTGGCCTGTGAGAGGAGATAGAGCATGTCTGGAGATATAGACCTTGTGTGGCCTGTGAGAGGAGATAGAGCATGTCTGGAGATATAGACCTTGTGTGGTCTGTGAGAGGAGATAGAGCATGTCTGGAGATATAGACCTTGTGTGGCCTGTGAGAGGAGATAGAGCATGTCTGGAGATATAGACCTTGTGTGGCCTGTGAGAGGAGATAGAGCATGTAAAGAGATATAGACCTTGTGTGGCCTGTGAGAGGAGATAGAGCATGTAAAGAGATATAGACCTTGTGTGGTCTATGAGAGGAGATAGAGCATGTCTGAAGATATAGACCTTGTGTGGCCTGTGAGAGGAGATAGAGCATGTCTGGAGATATAGACCTTGTGTGGCCTGTGAGAGGAGATAGAGCATGTCTGGAGATATAGACCTTGTGTGGCCTGTGAGAGGAGATAGAGCATGTCTGGAGATATAGACCTTGTGTGGTCTGTGAGAGGAGATAGAGCATGTCTGGAGATATAGACCTTGTGTGGTCTGTGAGAGGAGATAGAGCATGTCTGGAGATATAGACCTTGTGTGGTCTATGAGAGGAGATAGAGCATGTCTGGAGATATAGACCTTGTGTGGTCTGTGAGAGGAGACTGGAGCATGTCTGGAGATATAGACCTTGTGTGGCCTGTGAGAGGAGATAGAGCATGTCTGGAGATATAGACCTTGTGTGGCCTATGAGAGGAGATAGAGCATGTCTGGAGATATAGACCTTGTGTGGTCTGTGAGAGGAGACTGGAGCATGTCTGGAGATATAGACCTTGTGTGGCCTGTGAGAGGAGATAGAGCATGTCTGGAGATATAGACCTTGTGTGGTCTGTGAGAGGAGATAGAGCATGTCTGGAGATATAGACCTTGTGTGTCTGTGAGAGGAGATAGAGCATGTCTGGAGATATAGACCTTGTGTGGTCTATGAGAGGAGATAGAGCATGTCTGGAGATATAGACCTTGTGTGGTCTGTGAGAGGAGATAGAGCATGTCTGGAGATATAGACCTTGTGTGGTCTATGAGAGGAGATAGAGCATGTCTGGAGATATAGACCTTGTGTGGTCTGTGAGAGGAGATAGAGCATGTCTGGAGATATAGACCTTGTGTGGTCTGTGAGAGGAGATAGAGCATGTCTGGAGATATAGACCTTGTGTGGCCTGTGAGAGGAGATAGAGCATGTCTGGAGATATAGACCTTGTGTGGTCTGTGAGAGGAGATAGAGCATGTCTGGAGATATAGACCTTGTGTGGCCTGTGAGAGGAGATAGAGCATGTCTGGAGATATAGACCTTGTGTGGTCTGTGAGAGGAGATAGAGCATGTCTGGAGATATAGACCTTGTGTGGTCTGTGAGAGGAGATAGAGCATGTCTGGAGATATAGACCTTGTGTGGCCTGTGAGAGGAGACTGGAGCATGTCTTGAGATATAGACCTTGTGTGGTCTGTGAGAGGAGATAGAGCATGTCTGGAGATATAGACCTTATGTGTGGCCTGTGAGAGGAGATAGAGCATGTCTGGAGATATAGCCCTTGTGTGGCTGTGAGAGGAGATAGAGCATGTCTGGAGATATAGACCTTGTGTGGTCTGTGAGAGGAGACTGGAGCATGTCTGGAGATATAGACCTTGTGTGGTCTGTGAGAGGAGATAGAGCATGTCTGGAGATATAGACCTTGTGTGGCCTGTGAGAGGAGACTGGAGGCACTGTCTGGAGATATAGACCTTGTGTGGTCTGTGAGAGGAGATAGAGCATGTCTGGAGATATAGACCTTGTGTGGTCTGTGAGAGGAGATAGAGCATGTCTGGAGATATAGACCTTGTGTTGGCCTGTGAGAGGAGATAGAGCATGTCTGGAGATATAGACCTTGTGTGGCCTGTGAGAGGAGATAGAGCATGTCTGGAGATATAGACCTTGTGTGGTCTGTGAGAGGAGATAGAGCATGTCTGGAGATATAGACCTTGTGTGGTCTGTGAGAGGAGATAGAGCATGTCTGGAGATATAGACCTTGTGTGGTCTGTGAGAGGAGATAGAGCATGTCTGGAGATATAGACCTTGTGTGGTCTGTGAGAGAGATAGAGCATGTCTGGAGATATAGAGCCTTGTGTGGTCTGTGAGAGGAGATAGAGCATGTCTGGAGATATAGACCTTGTGTGGCCTGTGAGAGGAGACTGGAGCATGTCTGGAGATATAGACCTTGTGTGGTCTGTGAGAGGAGATAGAGCATTCTGGAGATATAGACCTTGTGTGGCCTGTGAGAGGAGATAGAGCATGTCTGGAGATATAGACCTTGTGTGGTCTGTGAGAGGAGATAGATAGGCATGTCTGGAGATATAGACCTTGTGTGGTCTGTGAGAGGAGATAGAGCATGTCTGGAGATATAGACCTTGTGTGGTCTGTGAGAGGAGATAGAGCATGTCTGGAGATATAGACCTTGTGTGGCCTGTGAGAGGAGATAGAGCATGTCTGGAGATATAGACCTTGTGTGGTCTGTGAGAGGAGATAGAGCATGTCTGGAGATATAGACCTTGTGTGGCCTGTGAGAGGAGATAGAGCATGTCTGGAGATATAGACCTTGTGTGGTCTGTGAGAGGAGACTGGAGCATGTCTGGAGATATAGACCCTTGTGTGGTCTATGAGAGGAGATAGAGCATGTCTGGAGATATAGACCTTGTGTGGCCTGTGAGAGGAGATAGAGAATGTCTGGAGATATAGACCTTGTGTGGTCTGTGAGAGGAGATAGAGCATGTCTGGAGATATAGACCTTGTGTGGTCTGTGAGAGGAGATAGAGCATGTCTGGAGATATAGACCTTGTGTGGCCTGTGAGAGGAGATAGAGCATGTCTGGAGATATAGACCTTGTGTGGCCTGTGAGAGGAGATAGAGCATGTCTGGAGATATAGACCTTGTGTGGTCTGTGAGAGGAGATAGAGCATGTCTGGAGATATAGACCTTGTGTGGCCTGTGAGAGGAGACTGGAGCATGTCTGGAGATATAGACCTTGTGTGGTCTGTGAGAGGAGATAGAGCATGTCTGGAGATATAGACCTTGTGTGGTCTGTGAGAGGAGATAGAGCATGTCTGGAGATATAGACCTTGTGTGGTCTATGAGAGGAGATAGAGCATGTCTGGAGATATAGACCTTGTGTGGCCTGTGAGAGGAGACTGGAGCATGTCTGGAGATATAGACCTTGTGTGGCCTGTGAGAGGAGATAGAGCATGTCTGGAGATATAGACCTTGTGTGGTCTGTGAGAGGAGACTGGAGCATGTCTGGAGATATAGACCTTGTGTGGTCTGTGAGAGGAGATAGAGCATGTCTGGAGATATAGACCTTGTGTGGTCTGTGAGAGGAGACTGGAGCATGTCTGGAGATATAGACCTTGTGTGGTCTATGAGAGGAGATAGAGCATGTCTGGAGATATAGACCTTGTGTGGCCTGTGAGAGGAGATAGAGCATGTCTGGAGATATAGACCTTGTGTGGTCTGTGAGAGGAGACTGGAGCATGTCTGGAGATATAGACCTTGTGTGGTCTGTGAGAGGAGATAGAGCATGTCTGGAGATATAGACCTTGTGTGGTCTATGAGAGGAGATAGAGCATGTCTGGAGATATAGACCTTGTGTGGTCTGTGAGAGGAGATAGAGCATGTCTGGAGATATAGACCTTGTGTGGCCTGTGAGAGGAGACTGGAGCATGTCTGGAGATATAGACCTTGTGTGGTCTGTGAGAGGAGACTAGAGCATGTCTGGAGATATAGACCTTATTTGGTCTGTGAGAGGAGACTAGAGTATGTCTGGAAATATAGACCTTGTGTGGTCTGTGAGAGGAGACTAGAGCATGTCTGGAGATAAGATCATGTGTGATCTGAGATGAGGCTAGAACATGTCTGGAGATGTAGACTTTATATGGTCTAAGAGAGTAGACTGGAGATGTCCGCATACAATGAAAGTGTTCCTTAACAAAATCCAAGAGCATCATTGAAGGTAATCAGAACTGCAGTGACATAGTGATTAATGCTCTGACTTTCTGTTGACCATTAAGGAAGGTAGCTGATCCTTTGCCTTGACTGTAAGCAGTCTAACCATGGAGGTCATGAGTCAATGTTCTGGTTAGGGACACACATTTTCAACCATGCATGCTTTCTCACAGACTCATTGAGCAAGCTCAGTAAAATCAAGATAACCAGGGTCTTGAAGATAATGGATGAAATCTTGTAGGAGGTCTACAAATATAGCGTCATTTTTATGCAAGGACATGTGCGTGTAACACGTAATGATTGAGCAGATAGGCGTACTGGTTTGGTTGCTATGAGGAGCTAATGAGCAGTGTACCAGGCTGGTTTCCTGAATGCTCTCAGGTAGGCAGAATTAGTAAATGATTCAACAGATGGATGTGTCTCTGAGATGATGACCTTCATTGCAAGAACATCAGGTCAAATGGGGTGAAGCTAGACAAAAGCAACATTATAAGCAGCCAAGGAAATATAGTCGGCCAACACAGAAATGGTGTCATTAGTTGCTACATGATAATGGACATACTGATGATGGGACCAGGGCACTTATGGACTAGATGGTTTGATGTGCAGAGGAGATGATCTGTTGACTAACCAACCAACACTGGGATTTGAACCCCTGCAGTGACAGCATATTTCTAATCCTTACAACAAAGGTGCTGAGCTAGCCTCATAAAATAAGTTAAAGCAATCCCACTGCAATAGGTATGTGTTAGCGTTTGACCTTCGCATACACTAGGCCACCATCTCATGTGGTGGGGTGACCTGTTCTAACTTCCTAATTAGCAAAATCCATTAGCAGAAACATTTTCTTGTTGCAGACTTTCTCGGGAGATTAATCAAGCTGTGGTGAATGTTGCCAAATCTCTGTCTGGTGATTGGACGAAGACAGCTGAGGAGCTTTTATCTCGGCTTCAGCTGCAAGAGAATCCTGAACAGGTTGAGGAGTTTGTAGAACAGCAGAGTAAAGCAGCAGAACCTGATGAGTATGTCTTTGCTTGCTTGATATTAATTCATTCATTATGCCAATAAGCGTGGGAGGTCATGTTTCACCATCTCACTCAATCACCAGGGTCGTGGATCAGCTGAATGTTCTTGTTTCAACCATACCACGTGGCCAAGCCATCCAGGTATTTACTTCTCTGCCTTCCCATTGTTCTCTTCCCCTGATCTTGCCAGTTGTCACCAAGTTCTCCAATTTATTTCTTCTCATAACTTGTCCAAAGCATGTATGCTTGATATAAGGAGTTGAATTAGTTTACAAGTCCCACAGTCATCATCTCGTATCTTTAACTGATTAAATATGTGATTTTCAGCTTTTTGTGTCTTGTGTGGAATCTGAAGATTGTTTCTTGTTCCGTCAGTTGAGTTGGTAATGTGCATCATCTGTCTGGTGGCCTGGATGCTCTGATTCCCACTTGGTTCTGTAAATCAATCAATCAATCATGTGCCATGCCGGAAAGCGTGGGCGGTCATGATTCGCCATTTTACTCGATCACCAGAGTCGTGGATCAGCTCAGTGTTCCTGTCTCGTCCATGCCATGTGGCCAAGCCATCCAGGTATTTTCCTCTCGGTCTTCCTCTTGGTCTGTTCCCTTCGATCTTGCCAGCTGTCACTAAGTTCTCCAGTCCATTTCTTCTCATAACATGTCCAAAAATTGTGACTGTCTACGTCTAATTTCTCTAATCAATCTACGATTTTCATTTGTTCTTGTAGTACTTGGTCATTGGTTTTTCTATCTGTCCATGGTATTCTTTGCATTTTCCTCAGAAACCACATTTCTGCAGCCATCAGATGTTTTTCAGCTTGACTGCACATTGTCCAAGTTTCACATCCATACAAAAGAATAGGCTCTATGTATCCCCTCAACACTCTTTTTCTCGTTTCAATTGACATCATTTTATTGGTCAGAATGTTTTTCATCTTGCTAAAGGCTACTTTCGCAATTTCGATTCTTGTTCTAATCTCTTCAAGGCATCTGCCATCAGATGTTATGACTGTTCCGAGATAATTGAACGGATTCACTCGTTGAAGAATATTCCCATTTACTTGTATATTACATTGTGGTGCTTCGTTCTTCCTAGTGACGAACATAACCTGTGTCTTCCTACAATTTAATTCCAACCCCAGCTGCTCACTGTGTACAACAACCGCATCTACTAATTGTTGCAGATCCTGTGCATTGTCTGCAATCAGTACTGTATCATCTGCATATCTAATGTTATTTATGTTTCGTTCTGTAAATGCTTCCTGTAAATCCCTAGGGCTCATCACAGGTTATGTCTACATCAGGTTGAGGTAGTCTTCCACCCTCCTTTGCCAGTCTGTCAGCCTTTTCATTTCCAGGTATGTTGCAGTGTGAGGGAATCCAATATATTACAACACTGGATTTTTCTCAGAAACATTGTTTTATTGTATGACAATTGAGGTGAACAAACGAACTAACAAACTTTATTTTCAAAGGGTCACAAATTGGACATATGAGCCCGTCTAACATTCGGCCATTCCAGTCACTCATCTTTCGTACATCAGTTGACTATTTTTCATGTTACATTCGCATTGGGAAAAAACACTGTCAAATGAAAGTTGTGAATATAAACAATGAATATTACCACGTTATGAGCCAGACACACATACACAGCATGTGCATAAACACATATATGTAATTATATACGTTCTTACATCATTTATGCAAACTCTCAGTTATGCACCCACTCAGTGATACACACTGCAGCAGTGAAGCATGGCAAGAATAATAAAATCAATACAGTACAAACTTGGCTGACAGATATTGACGAAAGTGACACTTGCCCAAATTCACAAAGTGAGAGTTAAACCTGGTCAAGCACATCAGTGCTGTCTTCGGGTCACGAGAGGAGATATCACAACCAGCTCTTCATCAGAACCTTGAGCAGAAATACTCAGGCATGACTGCTGCATCAAAGGACTGAACATGTTTGGGAATGCCCAATGTGCCATGACAACATTCAGCATGACCTTATAATTGAGAATGAATTTTAAAACAGTCTACATAACCTGATCTGTACTGTGCAGTCCCCTCTCCCATGCCTCCATATTGAAACAGTATCCCAGGGGCCATTGCGGTGGTCATCATCATCATGTGCCATGCTGATAAGTGTGGGTGGCCATGGTTCACCGCCTCACATGATCACCAGTCTCAGATCAGGTCCGCATTCTTGTCACTACTATACCATGTACTGGTGGGCATCTGTTCTTTTCCCTTGCTCTTGTCCCATCAGTTTTGCCACTTGTCACTACTATACCATGTGACCAGGCCATACAGGTGGGCATCTGTTCTTTTCCCTTGCTCTTGTCCCATCAGTTTTGCCACTTGTCACTACTATACCATGTGACCAGGCCATACAGGTGGGCATCTGTTCTTTTCCCTTGCTCTTGTCCCATCAGTTGTGCTACTTGACACTACGTTTACAAGTTTATAATAATGTGCCCAAAGTATCTTAACTGTCTGCACCTAATTTCTTGGATTAATTTAGGTTTTCATTTGTTTCTCGAAGGACTGTCTCATTGATTTTTCTGTCCATAATATACTTTGCATTTTCCTCAGAAATTACATTTCCACTGCCATTAGACGTTTTTCAGCTTGTCTGTTTAGTATGCACGTTTCCCACGCATATTAAAATATATGTTCTATATATGGCATGCCAGTACAGTACATGTTTTTCACTGCGCTTGAAAGCTTTTTATGGATAAAGCATTGTTTGCATCTTGCAAAAGGCTGCCTTTGCCCAGGAAATCCTTGTTCTGTAAGGCACCACAAAATGCTATAAATGTCCCAAGATAGTTGTACCAATTCACCTGCTGGAAATTTTCCCATTTGCTTGGATGTTACATTGTGGCATTTCTGTTTTCTTGAGGATTACCATAATTGGTTTACTTACAATTTATTTCTAACCCTAGTTGCTCCGAGTGTGCAATAAGAGCATCTACTTAGTGCTCTAGAACCTGTTCATTGTCTGCAGTCACTAGTGCATCGTCTGTATGTCTTATATTGTTTATGTTATGTCCTCCAATGGTGATTGCTCTCATATCTAATGTATTTCTCATATTTTCACTGTACAGGGAGATAAAAGGTCTGGAGACATTAAGCATCCCTGTCGCATGGCATTCTTGATAAACTTATATTGACCTACTTGATTATCAGTTTTTATTAGTTTGTTGTTTCTAGTGTATATTGTTTACAAGTCTAAGGTCTCTGTCAATTTGTAGGTTAGCAAGCATCTTTGTCATGTTGACATGTGTTACTTTATCGAAAGCCTTTGTGTAATTGATGAAAGAAAGATCTGTTTACTTGTGGACACTGTCAATGTTCTCAGCAAAAACGCAGCATTTGGTGTACCATTGCCTTCTACAACTCCATATTGTTGTTCTTCTATTCTGGTTGTATTTTCTTCCAAATTTTTTGCATGGTGATTCTTAGCGCACTCCTTGTAATGTGACTCTTTATGTTAATTGTTTGATGTTGATAACAATTCTAAGGTTTCTGATATTTTTAGGCATTGCAGTAAACATATATCTATATATTTGGCAGCTGGTTTAGGATCGAGGCTCCGACAGGCGGACAGTTAGAGCATTGTTTTGCTGATCCAGCATCTTCTGCAGCTTGTCTTGTTCCAGACGTATTGGTGTTACCTTTCCTCTGGAGTAAACCAGGTAGACAGAGAGGGATCGTGCTGTATGGGCAACACTTGGTATCTACAATTCAGCCCAGTATTTGTGCTATGTGCTCCATCCCTGGTCCCGCTATGGGTTGTAGTTATTATGCCTATTTCGAAGCACAGTGTAACAATCATCTGTCGTGATGGCCAGGTGCCAGTAAATATATCTACATGAGTCAGGCGGTATATCTTCAGTATGATATATTATGTTGAAGTGGTAGGGTAGATATTGGCATGGTAGACCAAGTTGGCAGGTTGATGGGTAGGAATCAGTCTGAGAAAGGCAACAAAGTCTTTGCTCACTTGCGGGTAAAATGGGGATGGGAAAACCTGGCTTGGGAATGAAAACCTGAAGGAAATGATTGTTGAAATCAGATGTGACCAACCACAGACTTGGCGGAATGGTACAACTTTACTTGCTTTATAATTATGAATGGCATAATACCACATAATGGAATCAGTGCTACTAGTAGTGATAGAGAGTGGCAGTATTTGAAGAGAACAAATTTGAAGATGCCAAAACACTATGTGTGATTATATCTTATTTTCATATTTTTACAGATCCTTGCTGATGACATTGGAAATTGGAAGATGTGAGTATAAGTGAAGTTTATATATGTTAATGAGAATCGGATGTTGTCATACTCTCTCAAGAAGAACAGATAATGTCATACTCTCTCCAGGAAAACTAGATAATGTCATACTCTCTCCAGGAGAACCAGATAATGTCATACTCTCTCTAGGAGAACTAGATAATGTCATACTCTCCAGGAGAACAAGATAATGTCATACTCTCTCTGGGAGAACTAGATAATGTCATACTCTCTCTAGGAGAACTAGATAATGTCATACTCTCCAGGAGAACAAGATAATGTCATACTCTCTCTGGGAGAACTAGATAATGTCATACTCTCCAGGAGAACAAGATAATGTCATACTCTCTCTGGGAGAACTAGATAATGTCATACTCTCTCCAGGAGAACAAGATAATGTCATACTCTCTCTGGGAGAACTAGATAATGTCATACTCTCTCCAGGAGAACCAGATAATGTCATACTCTCTCTGGGAGAACTAGATAATGTTATACTCTCCAGGAGAACAAGATAATGTCATACTCTCTCTGGGAGAACTAGATAATGTCATACTCTCTCTAGGAGAACTAGATAATGTCATACTCTCTCCAGGAGAACCAGATAATGTCATACTCTCTCTAGGAGAACTAGATAATGTCATACTCTCCAGGAGAACAAGATAATGTCATACTCTCTCTGGGAGAACTAGATAATGTCATACTCTCTCTAGGAGAACTAGATAATGTCATACTCTCCAGGAAAACTAGATGTCATACTCTCTCTAGGAGAACTAGATAATGTCATACTCTCCAGGAGAACTAGATAATGTCATACTCTCTCCAGGAGAACCAGATAATGTCATACTCTCTCCGGGTGAACTAGATAATGTCATACTCTCTCCAGGAAAACTAGATAATGTCATACTCTCTCCAGGAGAACCAGATAATGTCATACTCTCTCAAGGAGAATATCTCATCTTAGAGCCTCACTTTTATGTCATCTTAGAGGCATCGCTTGTACGAGGGGAAGCCAATAAGGAAGCCACAAATGGCTGTAGAAAACTAACTAAATATAACTTGAAACCAGTTTATTTTTATACATACATTGTCCCTTTATTTTTTAACATAATTTCCACCGACATTGATGCACCTATCCCATCGTTTTATCAGTCCTTCCAAACCCACTGCATAGAACTGCATGCTCTGTTGTCTAAACCACGTTTCACTTCACATTCAACTTCGGCGTCATTCGCGAAATGTCTTCCGCCAAGGTGGGTTTTCATTGTTTATGCTGACAAATGTTTGTCCCGTAAAGCAATGCATAGCTGGGTAGAAAAAAGTTACAAGGGAGAGTCAATAAGTATGTCACACAGTCCTGTGTGATGGCAGGTAAATGAGAACAGGGCACACTTTTCTGTTCAGCAGGTTTGGGAGGATTGATAAAATGATGGGATAAATGCATCACTGTTGGTGGAAATTATGCTGAGAAATAAAGGGACAATGTATGTATAAAAACAAACTGGTTTCAAGTTGTTATCATATTTAGTTAGTTTTCTACAGCCATTTGTGGCTTACTTATTAACTTAACCACGTATCTCATCTTAGAGGCCTCACTTGTATGTCATCTTAGAGGCATCACTTGTATACTAAGAAACAGATGCGCCCATAATGCATTCCAGCATTTATTGGATGTTTTTTTGTTCTGTTTTTATTTTTTAAAATTTTGTTATGTTTCTGCAATAATGATCTGTTTTTCTCCAGCATTTAGCACCACCAAGGCTCGGAATGACCGTATGCAGCCGGCAAGGTACGCCATGTTTGTATCTGTCATTGTACACTCCTTTTCAGGTACACATCATCTCAGTGTGTCCGGCCAGTGCTTTGCTGCTGGACAAGTGATAAATCAGCCAGTTGTGGATGATTGTAGCAAGGAAGAAATCCATGAAAGTTGCGCTTATCCCTGGAGGATAAGGACAAAAAAAAAATCCAGCAGTAGCCAGCGGTTATAAGGAGCAGGCCATGACTGGCCACTGCCTTGGTGAATTCCCCCCCAAAATATGAAAGCCACGTACAATAGAATATTGATTCAAAACACTCTATTCCTTTAGGTGAATGTAAACACAGAAGCCACAAACAATATATTGCACAATTTATTGCCTGGCATATTTTGCTGCATCTGGTCATATGCATACTGCAGAGTTATTGCCCATGTAAATTACTTATGGGTGTGGAAGGGGGAGGTAAGGGGAGATGTGGTATGAATTTCTCAAGAATAAAATTTATGGTGTCACAAAGCTGAATATATGAAGGAGTGACATTAAGAAAAGCTTTATTTGTCTTTGAACTGAATATTCTGACACAACGAGACATACTAGTCCACTGACTAAATAACTTGACACAACATAACATACTAGTCCACTGATTAAATAACTAGACGTGACATGACATACCAGTCCACCGACTAAATAACCTGACACAGCATGGCAAACTAGTCCACTGACTACATAACCTGACACAAAATGACATACCAGTCCACTGACTAAATAACCTGATTGACTGAATAACCTGACACAAAATGACATACCAGTCCACTGACTGAATAACCTGACACAAAATGACATACCAGTCGACCAATTGAATAACATGACACGACATGGCATACCAGTCAACTGACTGAATAACCTGATTGACTGAATAACCTGACAGAAAATGACATACCAGTCCACTGACTGAATAACCTGATTGACTGAATAACCTGAAAGAAAATGACATACCAGTCCACTGACTGAATAACCTGATTGACTGAATAACCTGACAGAAAATGACATACCAGTCCACTGACTGAATAACCTGATTGACTGAATAACCTGACAGAAAATGACATACCAGTCGACCAATTGAATGACCTGACATGACTTGACATACCAGTCTACTGACTGAATAACCTGACACAGCTTGTTGTACCGGTCCTTTCAACAAAATATGGTTTTCAACAAAATTAAAAATCTCTGGTTGGTGAACTGGATAGCAGCCGTCCTGCACTCTCGTCGGGTTGCTCTCCGTCTGGGCGCATGGACCTCAGAGCCACATATGTTAACCCCGGGACTGCCACAGGGATCTGCAGTCTCACCGGTGCTCTTTAATGTGTAAACGAGCAAGATTGCAAACCTAGAAGCACCAGGGGTTGGAAGAATACTAACATTTGCAGATGATATTCTTCCATATAGGCAGGGGAGAGATAGGGAGCAAACAGCCCAGGAGTTACAGGCGACAGTAGATGAAGTGATTGACAGGTGCACAGAAATGAGTGCTGTCATCCACTTGGAAAAGGCGACTGTTTTGTGGTGCTCTCTGGACAATAGGATTGTAAGAGCTGATGTGGGAAGCCTCGCGATAGATGGTAGAAATGTCAGCAGAGAGAACAAACTGAAGTATCTGGGGATCACATTTGACAGGAGTCTATCCTTCAAGGACCATGTGGAGACGGTTGTGACAAGATCTCAAAAGGGACTCAATGCACTTAAAACTATGGCTGCAATGGACATAGAGCAGAGAATGCTTTTCACACTATACCAGCACTTGATCCTCTCAGTAATTGATTATGGATTAGGTCTTCTCCTGTCTCAGAGAATCAGCTGGTGAAGTTAGAGCGCATACAGAATGAAGCTATGCGGGTCATTCTGGGATGCACCAGAGACACTCCAGTAGTGTGTATGCGTTACATCCTTGGTCTGCCGACTGTTGCTGGTAGGCTCAAGGTGATGCAGGCGAAGGCATACCTCAGAGTAGCTGCAGACACAGACCACCCACTGCATGAGGCGCTGGACGCAGTTAAGGGTCAGCGACTGATAAGAGGGAAATCATGGATGGCTCAGGCAGAGGATACGATCAGACAGGTGTGCCCCCTGGAGAACATTAGGCGTGGAGAGGAGTAGGTCAGAGTGCCAGCGAGCAGTCAGACTTGTGCAGAGTTATAATCACATTAAGCTGAGAGTGCAGGGAGTGGCCAGCAGGGGCCACGGAAGTGGAAATCCAGCAACTAATTCAGGACAATGATGTGATTATCTACACAGATGGTTCGGTGTCAAGAGGTGAGAGAAGTGGCTGGAGTTTCATAGCCAAAGCTAATGGTCGATGTTTGGGGCAGGAGAGCCTGGCATATGATACCACAACATCCAGCTTAAGAATGGAAGTGGAGGCAGTCACTGCGGCTCTCCGCTGGATGGAGAATACGACACACACACACACACATCGTGATTGTAAAAAAAAGTAAAAAAACATTGTGATTATAACTGACTCAGAAAGCATGCTGACGAGGGTGAGGACGGGCAGACTTTGTGCGGAGTGGCTTGCTTCGCTTCGGAGGTCACGGGTGACAAGCATCGCCTGGATCTTTTCTCCGGAGGCATGCCGGTGTGCTGGGAAATGAACAGGCGGACAGATTGGCTGGCTCTGCAGAACTTGGTGGAGTATTGATACATGACAAGGCAGACGTGGTTGCGGCCTTGTGGGAGCACGTGCACACCTCGGAGGAACAAATGGATTACCATGGTCTGGCAAGAATGAGACAGCGAGGTGTGACGAAGGGATCTGGCCGACGCTCAACGCTCAAAGGAAAGGCGAGACGGACTTATAATCAGATTGCTACTGGTACTATTAGTGTTGGAAGTCTTCGCTGGCTGCTGAGGATGGGGACGGAGCACTTATGGGAATGCCCCGAATGCTGTGATGTCGATTCCTAAATCAATCAATCAATCAATCAACAAAATAATGGGACATAACATACCAATCTTTCCTTCAACAAAATAATGGGACATAACATACCAATCCTTCCTTCAGCTAAATAACGGAACATAACATACTGGTCCTTCTTCAACTAAATAATAGACATAACATACTGGTTCTTCCTTCAACTAAATAACGGGTCATAACATACAGGTCCTTCCTTCAACAAAATAATAGGACATAACATACCTGTCCTTCCTTCAACAAAATAACGGGACATAACATACTGATCCTTCCTTCAATTAAATAAGAGGCATAAAATACTAGTCCTTCCTTTAACAAAATAATTGGACATAACGTATCAGTCCTTCAACAAAATGATGGGGCATTACATACCTGTCTTTTCTTCAACAAAATAACAGGACATAACATAAGGTCCTTCTTCAACAAAATAATGGGGCATAACATGCCGGTCCTTCCTTCAACAAAATAACGGGACATAACATACCAGTCCTCACACTAAATAACTTGAATCAGACTAAATGACATGGCATGGCATGCCAGCTCTCAGACTTAATGACATGAGATATCAGATCTCAGGCTAAACATAACATGACATTCCAGTTCTCAAGCTAAATAACATAACATTACTTACCAGTTGTAGACTCTTCGAGCCTTCCTCTGTTTCGCTTCCCTTGGCAGTTGGAAATAGAAAAAGAGTAGCTGCCTGGGCAAACTTACGAGTTAAAAATATCTAAAGTATTTCAGGATCCTCGCCAGTGCTACGGAGTTTGTGCACTTAACTGAGATTGTCCGGACTCGGGCTTGAGTTAGGAGTAGAACGGAGCACTTATGGGTTACACCTGTGTGCCGTGATGTTGATCCATTGACTAAACTAACCTAAACTAAACTTGAAGTTGCTGCAGACTGGTCAAGATTGCAGTTTCACAGTCAACACTGATTGGTTTAATTGCCCTGCCTCTCTGAGGGAATTCAGTGTATCAGCTCGGTTCATTGCTCATCTGCTTTCTACCTTAACCCAGTTGCAAGCTTGTTCATTTCTTCTTGCACCCGCACATCCTGGCACAAAAATGAAGCAGATTTGTGCCAGCTTGTTGTAAAAGTTGTGTTGCGTCAATTATTTTTCATCTTGTGAAATGCTACCACAGCTTAAGCTGTTCTTTATTTCTGTTCTTTAATAATCCATGCAGAATATGATATATAATTGTATTTATACACATCATCACCATGTGCTATGCCGATAAGATTGGTTGGTCATGTTTCGCTATCTTGCACAATCACCAGAGTCATGGATCTTGATCATGCCATGTGGCCAAGCCATCCAGATATCTACCTCTCTGCCTTTCCCTTGGTTCTTTTCCCCTCGATCTTACCAGTTGTCACTAAGTTCTCCAGTTTATTTCTTCTCATAATGGTCCAAAAAATGTTTACTATGTCTAATTTCTCTAATCAGGTTTTGGTTTTCATTCGTTTCTTGTAGGACTTGCTCATTGGTTTTTCTATCTGCCCATGGTATTCTTTGCATTTTCCTCAGAAACCACATTTCCACAATAGATGTTTTTCAGCTCATTTGCTCATTGTCCATGTTTTGCATCCATACAAAAGTACAGGTTCTATGTACCACTTCAACACTCTTTTTCTCATTGCAATTGACATAATTTTATTGGTCAGTATGTTTTCCACTTTGCAAAAGGCAACCTTTGCCATAACTGTTCTAATACCTTCAAGGCACCTCCCATCATATATTATAACCCATTTATAAACATGCAGTATTATCAATGCTGCTATTGTATTGTATATATACATTTATTTAATCTTGTTTTACTTCTTGGTATTTATTCCTACACCTGGGCTATACCTGACGATTCTGATCATTTCACAACTCCAATGTGTTCTGGTAAGTATCTGATGTATTTACTTTTGCTTGTTGTGCCTTGTTTTGTCAGATGTGATGTCTTTTTATTTTCTCATTATTTTAATTAATTAGAAGAGATTGATTTAGAGAAAGGTTGTCAAGGGGTTTGGGTACTATACTGGCACCTTGCCGTCTTGACAGACGATAGTTTGTTACATTGTGCTTCAACAATAGCACAAAACCTGGGCTGAATTATAGAAACCATGTTTTGCCCATGCAGTGTGATCCCTCTCTCTAGGCCTGCCTAGTTTATTCTAGGGGAAAGGTAACCCCAATACATCTGGAACAAGACCAGCTGTAGAACTGCATATCAGCCAAGCAATGCTCTTGTCGGCCTGCCTGTCGGAGCTTCGATTCTAGACCCATTGCCAACCAAGGCTTAGGGCCTGGTCTGCCCTGCCACGACATTTAGTTTTTAGGTTGCATTTCCTCACACCAGGATGAGGCTTGTACCCTCTCAGTTGCGCTCCTCCGCCTGAAGCCGTTGACACAATGTGAGGTGTTGGGTTTGGTAGGCACCGCCTAACATTCAGCGCTAACAGAAAGCAGGTAGTACCGTCTACTGTCATGCGGTAGCTCAGTCATATCTGGCTAAGACCTGACACCTGGTTTAGATACAGAACTCTCACATTGTGGGGCGTGGAGTCTAATACATTGTAAAGTAGTGATGTATATATATATAAGAGTAAGTACAAGTCAAGAATCCCCTCCCACACTATGAGGCATATTGAGTATATGGTGCTAAGAATCCCCTCCCACACTATGAGGCATATTGAGTATATGGTGCTAAGAATCCCCTCCCACACTATGAAACATATTGAGTATATGGTGCTAAGAATCCCCTCCCACACCATGAGGCATATTGAGTATATGGTGCTAAGAATCCCCTCACACACTATGAGGCATATTGAGTATATGGTGCTAAGAATCCCCTCCCACACTATGAGGCATATTGAGTATATGGTGCTAAGAATCCCCTCCCACACTATGAGATATATTTAGTATATGGTGCTAAGAATCCCCCCCCCCCCCCCCACATTTTGAGACATATTGAGTATATGGTGCTAAGAATCCCCTCCCACAGTATGAGGCATATTGAGTATATGGTGCTAAGAATCCCCTCCCACACTGAGGCATATTGAGTATATGGTGCTAAGAATCCCCTCCCACACCATGAGGCATATTGAGTATATGGTGCAAAGAATCCCCTCCCACACTATGAGGCATATTGAGTATATGGTGCAATGAATACCCTCCCACACAATGAGGGGTATTTGTATATGGTGCTTTTTTTTTTTTTTTTTTGCATATCCTTTATAGGACATCGCTGTCAACAGCAGCATCTTTCAGCTGTCTGTTGATTTCTTGGCAAGATTACGCTCAGTAGTTTGCCATTGCTTTCTGAGCGGCCGGTTCAGTATCCCGCGGGGGTCGAACCGCTCCCAGTTCTCTCCCGCTACGAGACTCTGCATGATAAACGGGATTACGGAGAAAGTGTTGTAACCCCTCAGCCAGAGAGACCGGCGTATATGGTGCTAGCTTGTACTTATGTACACCAGTTTGCACTCAGGAGTGATGTCATTTTCACATTAGCATTAGACTCGGCTGATCTCCCTGTCCTAGGGGTTACATGACTTTCTCCTTAATCCCATTTATCCGCGTGGGATAACGCAGTGCACGGGAATTGGTAGCAGTTCTCGCCATGTTGGTGACTTACGGAATAAGTGAGCCGGCCGCTCAGAAGGCAGTGGAAAACTACTGAGCGTAATCTTGAAAAGGAATCAACAACAGCGGTAAAATGCTGGTGTTGACAGCGATGTCCTGTAAAGGATATCCCCCCCCCCCAAAAAAATGACTCTGAACCTTGAACAGGTTGCATCTATCCATGTGGTGTTGGTGGAGAGACTGATCTCCACATCCGGTACCAAAGTGCTTTTTTTGTGGGAAATGTGTTGCAGAGCTCTTCTCCTCCTCTCCAAGATCATAAGCCAGCGGGGTGTGCAAGCCTGGTTCTGGAACTTCCCATCTGAAGAGGCATGATGGGATTTAACCAGATAATGGTTCAGCACCGCACATGGCAGTCAGCAAGGCTGAAGGGATAAGAGTGCTCACTTTTAAACATCCAGTGTGCTGATGCTGAGGTAGTGGGTTCAACCCCTACACCGGTCAGTTGGACTAAAATGTTGTCTTCCCGTTGGAGTGGGTTTGCCTGATGGCGAGGGATAGTGGTAATAGGGAAAGCAAATCCACATGCAAAAATATGTCTAATGCACTAGAAGTAGTAGCCTGTGTATGGACTGCTTGAGATCATAAAATAATGTTATTGTCTTTCCTACTTTCAGCTTTGTTGAAGGCCACGAAATCCATTTGCCGGGTAAGTAGTCAGATTTTTACAGTGTTGCTTGCCAGATTGCTATTTCATGCATTCAAACTGGCAACATTATTTTTCTCATTCTTGTACAATATTGTGTTCGATTATCAGCATATTGCAGAATGAAGAAAAAAAAGAGGTTAGTTAGTCGACAGATCATCCTCACTGCATATTGAACCATTCAATGCTTGGATCCCTTCCTCAGTAAATCCTGCAGCATGTAGCGACTAACAACTCCGGTTATGTGTTGGTTTATTAATCATCTTTGGCTTCCTGCATAGTGTTCTTCACAGGCCTCACCTCTTTTAACTTCTTGTTCTCGCAGTCTGACCATGGCTGTAGATTCACAGTCGTCACTTGGTTCTCGCAAACGACTGACTGTTTGTAGAGCATTCAGTATATCAACCTGGTTCATGACTCGTCCGCCTTCCAAAGTACCTTTACCTGCAAGCCTGTCAGCCTGCTCATTTCTTTGTTCACCTGCATGCCAGGACTGTAAATGAAACTAATCTTTGCCAGCCATGACCGTTCCAGAGACAAGATCCACTGTCTCCAGACCTACCCCATCTCTATCTTCCTGAGCATACTCATTGAGTCGCAAAGGAAACACTAAGGGGGAAAAAAAAGTAAAGGGCTCTATTAGATGCTTTAAGACCTATTGGGTACATGGTGCCCTATATTTTCATAGATTTGTTGTGGTCAGTATCATGCACTCATTTACTGCCACAACATTTTCTGGTACTCATTTTATGTTGGGTTGACCTGGGAGTAAAAAAGTAACCAAAAATATGGCCAGCAAGCTGTTGTATTGCAGTGGCTCCCAAACTGGCGCCCGACTAAGAAATTTTGTAGCCGGCGTCTATTATAAAAGGGTAGCGAACATTCTCACATACACTTTCAAAATAAGCTGCAGGAGATTTGGAAGCAGACCATCTTGTGTTGATTATCAGTTGTTCAGGAAGCAGTGGCAAAATACTGAATGTAAACTTGTCCCAAACAGCCAAAAAATTATGGGGTTGATTGCGACATCCTGTAAAGGACACGCAAGTAACTTTTCAACTTACTTTGCAATAATCCACAATCTGGACACGCAAGGGGGAAC
>JACEFZ010026382.1:0-20000 GCA_014155875.1 Cepaea nemoralis | reverse complement strand
TGAGAAAAATATAGAGTAGTGGTATTGATTTTTATTGGGTGCCCGACAATAGGTCTTACGCTCCTAATCCTCTGTCGACGTTTATATGACTTTTTATTAATATCACGAACTACTTGTCATGGCGGATATATCAATGACATTAATATCTCACCTAGTTCATTACGACGACGATAAGCCCCTGGATTAGTTGTTAGGAGAATCAGTATTGATTTTTTGTCCCACATTGTGTATGTACATCTCTGTGGTTTTTAAGTTTTGACATTTTAAGGACACAGTCGGTTGTCGTTGTTAGCACCAGTAGATATCCCGCTACTCGTTACACCGATGATCGGACTCGTGGTCACTCGGGCGCTGACCGGTCAAGTGATACCTACATGGGGGACACCACCACCTTCTTTGCGCTTACTATTTACGCCGGCTCCTTCCACTCCACCCTAGCCACAGACACACACGCACACACATGAAGAGCCTCCAGCTCATTAGATTAGACTTTTTTCTTTTTAAAAAAATTTTACCCGCCAAAAATACCGAGCTTAACAAGCCAATCACACACCTAGGCAGGTGTTAGAAGGAGTCAATACCACACCACAGAAGGAGCGGACATAACCCGCTCCTTCAGATGCCTTCGCGCTCCTTCACGACCCGCTCCTTCAGGCTCCTTCAGCTCCTGAAGGAGCGCTCCTTTAGCTCCTTCTCCTTGGGGGCTAGTAGGCATCCTATATAACTACTCACGTCGCCCTGAAGTTGTTGAGTTTACAGTCTCAGAAGCTCTGGTTATAGAACTACAATATAAAATAACACAAAGTAATGCAGCTTCACATAACAGAATTATGACACATACAGGACGTTGCTGCGACTAGTCTTCATCAGCAAACAAATACATACGCAAAACACAACATATAGCCACGGAGAAGACCCTCCGGTAACTACTGAGGCGTGACGACGAGATGAGAAGAATAAAAAGATGAAAAAATGAAATCAATGTTTTCATCTTTCATCATTTCATTTTTTCATCTTATTCATTTTTTTCATCTTTCTATTCTTCTCATCTCGTCGTCACGCCTCAATGTAGTTTCTGGAGGGTCTTCTCCGTGACTATATGTTGTGTTTTGTGTATATATTTGTTTGCTGATGAAGACTAGTCGCTGCAATGTCATGTCTGTGACGTAATTCTGGTATGTGAAGCTGCATTACCTTGTGTTATTTTATATTGTTTACATTTTCACAGCTGTACCGCAGTTCCACCAAATTTTATAGATCCACAGCAAGACAAAGAATCAGATGGATCGATCCAGTCAAGGGATGCCACAGAATCAAACACTCAACGCAATCAAGGACTGACATATCTGACACAGGATCGAACACTGAGACTTCCCGTACTCTTTTTATTGTACGTGTTGCATGTGCTGTTATTACATGCAACACACAAGCTACACACGCTTGCGCAGTTCTTCAAGTCTTTACCACGGTTTATCAAGGCATTTTAGTTTCAGTAGTTTGCCACTGCTTTCTGAACAAGAAGTTAACGTTTAAGCCCATCTTACTGCAATTGTAGGTGTTCAAACACCTATCTCGTCATCAGAGCATCGGGGGTGTAAGACCGAGCGCTCTTTTCCTTTCAACCACGTGGGCATCTGAACTTCCTGATACACCGTTACATAGTTCCCTGTCTTGTGATGCTATTTACAGGACGTTGCTGTCAATCCAAGCATTTATCAGCTGTTTGTGATTTACCAGGCAATGTTAGTTCAGCAGTTTGCCATTTCCGTCTGAACGGCCAACGCCTCGTACCATTGAAATCAACGTAAATTGTTCTGCTTTCAAATTGCAAGCTGCAGATTTGGAACCCGGTGTGCGAGATCTGGAAACTACGTTTGTTGCCCATAAGCTCCAGACACTGGATGGCACACTTCCAGGTTCAACACAACATGCGAGTTGAATTCCACTCTAGCATTTCTACAAGCCACTATTGCTCATATAGGTGTTAACATGTGGCGGAAGGTTCAGTTATGTATGTTAATATAAAGAAAAGATCTTCATATTTTCATTACAAATCATGTCCCGACATTTATTGCAAAAAATGGTTACTCAGTCGACAGATTATGCTCATTGCACCTCGAACCAGTTAGACCATAAGTGCTCAGATCTTTTCCTCAGTATCTCCCTCAGCGTCTGGCGGCTGAAGACATTATTTCTATATTGGTTGACTGCTCTTCTTTGGTTCCGTAGAGAGTGTTTTTGGCTGTTTTCTCCCCTCTCGTCTTGTGTGAAGGCGTTTTTCGCACGTCCCCTTAGCTTAGTTAGTAGAAAGATCATCTCCATTGTTAATTAAGTTATAAACAATATAAAATGACACAAAGTAGTGCAGCTTTACATAACAGAGTTAAGACACATACAGAACGTTGCGGCGATTAGCCTTCATCAGCAAACAAACTACATTCACAAACACAACATACAGTCAAGGAGAACTCCTGTGACTACATTAGAAGGTGATGACAGGACGAGAAGAACAAAAGCATGGAAAAATGGAAGCAATGAAGAGAAAATGAGAATTGAAAAAAATGTTAATTGAAAAGAATGTTAGTTGAAGAAAATGTTGAAAAAATGTTAATACAGAAAAATCTTCATACTCACCTCACAGTTTGGATCTGTAAGTAACCTAAGAAAATCTCGGGTGTGTTGTTATACCCGGTGCTGGGTGTTACGGTTCAGTGAGCCCACAGAAAGAAGGGGGCGGGGTAGGAGGCGTGTAAAATAGAAGGTGGTACTAACCAAAACCCCATTGTGTTATTATAGGGGCGAGTCTTAAGGTCTGGGTGGACTGATGTGCGTGAACACGCGTACATACATAGACACACCTCAACAGACAAAATGCTAGTGTATGTGGACATGTGCTAAGTATATGCAAGAAGAGAGAGAGAGAGAGAGAGAGAGAGAGAGAGAGAGAGAGAGAGAGGGACAGAGAGAGATAGGGGGGAGATAGAGAGAGACAGAGAGAGACAGAGAGATAGGGGGGAGATAGAGAGAGAGACAGAGAGAGACAGAGAGAGACAGAGAGAGAGGAAGAGAGAGAGGGAGAGAGGGAGAGGGACAGAGAGAGGGACAGAGAGAGAGGAGAGAGAGGGAGAGAGAGGGAGAGAGAGAGGGAGAGAGAGAGGGAGAGAGAGGGCAGAGAGAGAGGGAGAGAGAGGGAGAGAGAAAGGGAGAGAGACTGAGGGAGAGAGAGGGCAGAGAGAGAGGGAGAGAGAGAGGGAGAGAGAGGGAGAGAGAGGGAGAGAGAGGGAGAGAGGGCAGAGAGAGAGAGGGAGAGAGAGGGAGAGAGAGAAAGGGAGAGAGAGAGAGGGAGAGAGAGAGAGAGGGAGAGAGAGAGAGAGAGGGAGAGAGGGAGCTTTACCGCAGTTCCACCAAATTTAATTAAGTTATGTACGTTAGTTAAGTTTAGTTAGGCGTAAATTACAAATACCTCAGAAGTCGGTGTGGTTCGCCTGATGGCGAGGGACACTGGCAATAAAGAAAACTAATCCACACTCAAAAATCAGCTCAGTGCACTAGAAGTAGTAACACTTACACTGACTACGCTTGAGTTTAAAACGAGCGAGCAAGGAGAGATATAGGTCATCTGCTCAGATTTCAGGGGAAATAAATCTAATGCCGCATCTATAACCAGTTGATTGAATAATTTGATTACTAGGAATCAAAGACCCACTTAATGTGCAATGTGACGTCATCATTTAGTGTCTATTGTTTGGGGGACCTTTGAAACAATTGAAATAACATGAGGGAAGTCGGCGTGGCCTACTGGTGTAACAAACTCGGGGTTAAACTTCGTTCTGGCTTCGTTCTGGCTTCTCTCCTTTTGTCTTATGTAAAGTCGTTTTTAGTTAGCTACCCTCATTGTTTCTTGTGTAAAGTCGTTTTTGTCTAGATTCTCTAGTTTTGTCTTGCGTAAAGTCGTTTTTCTCTGGCTTCTCTCCTCTCTTGTGTAAAGTCGTTTTTCTCTAGCTTCTCATCCTTTTGGCTTGTGTAAAGTCTTGTTTAGCACGATCCCTGAACTTCGTTAGACAGCAAGTCAACAGATCACCTTATCTGCTCATCTAACGTCTAGTTATGTCTCTCCAATGTGATACTCTGAGGAGAGGGTCTTGTTCTAATATTCTACGAGGCATCTACTGCCAGATCTTGTCACTGCTCCATGATACTTGTACCGATTCCAGCTGTAGTTGTACCAAGATAATTGTACTCCATGGGTGATGTAGCCGCCTAGACATCCCAGACAATATCGCGGGACCCATTTTACACTGAATCAACCTGGTACACTCGAGCAGTGAGAAAAAAAAACTGTAAAGATCCCTTCCACGTTAGGGGTTCGAACATATGACTGCCAGACCGGCAGGCATATGTGCTAGCCAATGGGCGGCTATAGCTTCCACTCGGGTATTAATCACTTCTCCGGCAGTAACCCGAACTCCTCCTTCATATTCACAAAACGAGGATAGGCTCGAGTGTAGAAATCATGAATCCGGATCTGTGGTAAACCATACTCAGCATGAATACTAAGCATCTTGATGATGATAATGTGTATTCTACAGATGGGTATGACTAAGTGCGGTTGTGTCAGAACGTCATTTAGCGGGATTATTGATCGAATAGTTCAAAGTTCCCATTCGAGGTCAGCATCGCAGAATGGATAAGAGCGCGTGTTCTTAAACATCCGGTGTGCTGATGCCGAGGTAAGGGGTTCAATCCCTACACCGGACAGTTGGACTAAAATGTTGACCTGTCGTTCTTGACTTGGGGACGTAAATTACAAGTACCTCTGAAATCGCCTGATGGTGAGGGGCATTGTTAATATGGAAAGCTAACCCACACGCAAAATTCAGTTCAGCACTACTAGAAGCAGTGTGTATGGACTACGGTTGAGTTCAAAGCGAGCGAGCGAAAAAAAAAAATCCGATTCCAGTTTGAGAAATTGATTCACAGGTATTGATTGACACTCACAGAAGTAGAGCAAGAACAAAGAAGTAGAGAGTAGAGACCACACTCATCATCATTATCAACTACCTTGCCGATTGGCGTGGGGATCATGCTTCCCCATAATCTTGCGCTGTCCAACAGCATGCATCAGTTCCTGTGTTGACTCCCCTCCGTGCCATGTCAAGAGGCTGCCAAGACCTTTCTCTCGCTGCCTTCCTCTATATTTCCCACAAATCTTTCGGTTGTCACAAAATGTCCCAGTTTTCTTCTCATAACAGGACCAAAGAATGAAAACTGCCACTTTCTTAAGTGTGTGATAAGTTGACTTTGCAAATCCTGCAATTCCTTTACAGGACGTCACATTCAACCCCATAATCTTCTGGTTATTTATGATGTTTTGGCAAGTTTGCGTTCAGTAGTTTGCATTGCTTTCTGAATAACTAGCACTCATACCATTGTATGAAAACTAACGCAAGGCAGCCTGCTTCCAAATCGCCCACAGCTGTGTTTCGAACGCGGTATGCAGGATGACGAATCGTATTCGTAACCCCTTGGCCATAGTGCCGGTTTTGCGACTTATCCTCCATCAAAATATCCAAATTGCTCATTTCGGCTGTCCAAGGAATTTTCCGCATTCTTCTATAAGACCACATCTAAATGGTTTCTAAGGATTTGGTTTTACTTCTTTACCAATTATCCAGGATTTGCAGTTAGGGACAACTAGACAATACAATAATAGAAAGCAATTGTGACTACACAGGGATTTGAATCTGTCGCTTTAAACGACTACAGCGAAACGCTAAAGAAACAAGTGTAGCTCGGCGGACGGTCAGATGAAACAAACAACCCGATTATTGTTACCCAAGGTCGTCACGCACTCGTCCTTCCCATCGCCGTTGTCAATATTCATACTACATTTATTGTGTTTTATTTTCATAGTAATTTTCTTATATCTATGTTTGTTTTGTTCTGAGCAAAGGTAGTAACCATCTAAACGTCGGACACTCACTCGTGTTGTGTTTCATTCACACTCATCGTTCACCTCCTCATTTGTTAATATTTCTATTACATTTATTGTGCTTTCATTTCATACTAATATTTCTATATCTATGTTTATTTTTGTTTGTCACGCAGAGTCTCGTAGCGGGATCGAGCTGGGAGCGGTTCGTCCCCCGCTGGTGACTTGCGGGGACACTGAGCCGGCCGCTCAGAAAGAAATGGCAAACTACTGAGCGTAATCTTGCCAAGAAATCAACAGACAGCTGAAAGATGCTGCTGTTGACAGTGATGTCCTGTAAAGGTTATGCGAATTAAAAAAAAAATGTTTAGTTTTGTTCTTGAGAAAGGTAGTGATTATCGAAACGCCGTCATTTGTGTAGTGTTGTGTTAATTTCACTGATTTCATTAATAGTTGCCTTGGTTTTTATTATAGGGGCTGAGTGGTCTCGAGGTATGGTGTCCGACTCGAGCAATGGAGGTCCCGGGTTCAAGCCCCGGTGAGGGCCGAGATTTTTTTCAAGTGGACTTCTAGTTAAAAAAATTTCCTCTGGTCTCTGGGTGGTGAGATCGGACGCCCGTGTGTATTGTTGCGTACGTAAACAATCCCTTGGCAGTTTGGCAATTAGAAATCGAAAAAGAGTAGCCTAACGGCGCTGCCCGGGCAAAATTTCGAGTTAAAAATCTACCCAAAATATTTCAGGATTCTCGACTGTGTTAACGGAGTTCGTGCACTGAGCTGAGATTCTCCAGGCTTGAGTTAGGAGTAGAACGGAGCACTTATGGGTTACACCCGTGTGCTGTGATGTTGATCCGTAGACTAAGCTAAACTAAACATAGTTTTTATTATATCTATACATTATTCTGCACGATTTCCCCCTGCATTCTGTTTATATGGACTGAAACCCTAGCCAAGTATGTGTTTGTTGTATTGTGTGTCCTCGCGATTTAAAAATGCATTTCTTTTTAATTATACAGCTCGATTCCAACCGATTTCACCCACTGAAAGCCAAACAGACATGTTTGTAATCAGAGCCAATCGACCGTTGTGGGGTCAATTGTCAGCTAACGGAATCAGCTGCCGTCTTCACAGGAAGGCTCCGGACTGCAGTGGGTGTCCAGAATGTTGGCTCTCGCGTTTCTGTTGTTGTAAATCATCGTCATCATCACGTGACCTGTCAACCGTCGTAGGCGTCGATATCTCTCCATAAAGATTGACATACTAATCATCATCATCATGTGCCATGCCGATAAGCGTGGGTGGTCATGTTTCGCCATCTCACTCGATCACCAGAGTCGTGGATTAGCTCAGTGTTCTTGTCTCGATCATGCCAGGAGGTCAAGCCATCCAGGTATTTATTTCTATGCATTCTCCCAGTTCTCTTCCCCTCTTCCCTTCTCCAATTTATTTTTTCTCTTAAAATGCCCCAAAAAAATGTTAACTGTCTACGTCTAATTTTTCCAATTAGTTTACGATTTTCATTTGTTTCTTACAGGACTTGGTTATTGGTATTTTTTGTCTGTCCATGGTTAAAAAACGTGATTTTCTTGGCATCTGTACAGATGATGACAAATATCTGTTGCTTGATTCGGTGGCAAGCTCCAGACAAAACATCAAAGATTGGAAGCGTCTGCCATGGCATGCTGGTGTGTTGGGATACGAGCAGACGGACAGGTTGGCTGAATGTACACCACTGGGTGGGGTACTGGTGCACGACAAAGCAGATATGGTCAGGGTGATTTTTGGGATCGTGTGTATCGTGTGGAGGACCAGATACATCGCCACTGCCTGGAGAGAATGGTGCGGCTGGGAGTGGTCAGAGGATCAGTTCTCCAAGGAAAGGCCAGATGGACACATAGTCAGATTGCAACCTGTGCCATTATTATTGGGACTCTTCTCTCGATGTTGAAAAGTGAGGACGGAACTCTTATGGGAATGTCCCGAGAGCTGTGATATTGGTTCTTGACCCAGCTCACTGCGTTGGGACCATCCAAGGTTAGTGTCTGCCCAGGATGTGCCGTAAATTAATGTCTTCAGTGTCTGACCATGGTGTATTCTTCTTCTTCTTCTTCTTCTTCTTCTTCTTCTTCTTCTTCTTCTTCTTCTTCTTCTTCTTCTTCTTCTTCTTCTTCTTCTTCTTCTTCTTCTTCTTCTTCTTCTTCTTCTTCTTCTTCTTCTTCTTCTTCTTCTTCTTCTTCTTCTTCTTCTTCTTCTTCTTCTTCTTCTTCTTCTTCTTCTTCGTCTTCTTCTTCGTCTTCTTCTTCGTCTTCTTCTTCTTCTTCTTCTTCTTCGTCTTCTTCTTCGTCTTCTTCTTCGTCTTCTTCTTCTTCTTCTTCTTCTTCGTCTTCTTCTTCGTCTTCTTCTTCTTCTTCTTCTTCTTCTTCTTCTTCTTCTTCTTCTTCTTCTTCTTCTTCTTCTTCTTCTTCTTCTTCTTCTTCTTCTTCTTCTTCTTCTTCTTCTTCTTCTTCTTCTTCTTCTTCTTCTTCTTCTTCTTCTTCTTCTTCTTCTTCTTCTTCTTCTTCTTCTTCTTCTTCTTCTTCTTCTTTCTCATCAAGCCTTCGTTCTCTTCGTTTTCTTCTTTTCCATCTCCAGTAGGCTTCTAGCGAAAACCTTATTTTTTTTTTTTACATGAACATATTCTGAAAAAGTAAAGACCAAACTCACAATTTTTCGATGTAGTCACCGCCGCGTTCAATGCAAGTTCTCTAGCGACCGATAAAGTGCTTGGATTCCTGTAGAAACATCGACTCTGAGGTCACCATTCGGTGTGTTTGACCCGCCCGTGAACAGCATGCCACAGAAGTCACGCCGTTGTGAAACTTCCTACTCCACTCATACACTTGCTGGACTGACAGGCATGTATCACCATACTGGGCGGTTATTCGCCGATGAATTTCTATAGGTTTCAACCCTTCACTGATTAAAACACCGATAACAGAACGCTTTTCCTCTTTAGTGCATATCAAAAGTGGGGCTTCCATTTTTAAACTGTTTTTATGACGTCACCGTGTTTGTCTGAACCATGATGTGATGTCACGTGCTAAACACTCGTGACATCCTTAACAACAATATTGAACGGCTACAAGACGGCATTATTATTGTAATTTCTATCACACTTTTAAGGTTTTCATTTGAAGCCCTTTCGTAGTTTGTAATGCATGTATTCCGGAAAAGTATTCTTGATTTTATTACATCGATTTAATTTTGGTTAAAATCATTGTCTCTTTTCTGCAATTTAATAAACAAACAAACAAAACATGACTTGATATGTTAATAGCTGAAGGATATCCCAGCCATACCGATTAGTTGATTGTGAATTCGAGAATTTGTTAATTCAGCGTTCCCGATTAGAACATTCTAAATTCGCCCATTTGTTGACTCAGCGTTTCCAACCATCTCATGGTAAAAACGCCCATTTGTTAACTATAAGTAATGTGACAGTTGACCAGCATAATCAAAAGTTCACAACCGGACATTTTATCATGCAGACATCTGAAACCATGCGCATGTCAGCGGAGAATTACCGTCCTTCGGCGCAGATAGAACGTGCGTGCACTGAGTTGACACTTAGAAGACGAGACTCGGACAGGAAATTCTCTCGCTTCTAGGTTGGAGGTTTGGCATAGGCGTAGCCAATTTTATGCTGTGGGGGTCACATGGGAAATATTTCAAGAAGGCAGGATTTGTTGAATCTCTGCTTATGTCCACTACTACTATGAGTGCGGACCAAACCTGTAAACTTATTTCTCGTGCAATCTCAATGTGCTCAAGTTTCATAGAAATTTGATGTTTGTATGTATCAAGTAAAGGATAGTTTGATACGTCTTGGTGCGTTCTGGGTCTATGTTGTAACTCCGTTTTACAATTAGTTCAATCGGCGTTCCTTAAAATCGAAATCAGATGTAAACTTGTAACTCCGTTTACACTAGTTCAATCGGCGTTCCATAAAATCGAAATCAGATGTCAAAAAGCAAGAGCGCTTATATATCAGATATCATCCGTATTGAAACATCCGAATATACATATGTTAGCAAAACGACAGCTATTCTCACCAATTCTATCCTACCAATGTCAACCTTGAATATTATCCAAACACGCTCACGCAAAATCCACCCTGTGAGATGAGATGCTTGAGGAGAGCTGTTAAATTTAACTATCCGAGACCAAGTAAGAAATATTGTTATAGACAGACAGTGGGATCAACACATTGTGTCAGATATATTGGAACACTGAAGAATAAATGGTTCGGCCATCTCGTTAGAATACAACACCATCTGCTACCAGCACAAGCGATACGTCAACGAAGATCTGACACGAGAGCAAGAGAACGCCCGAGAGGTAAATGGATTGACGCCATCAAAGGCATTGTGCAATAATATGGAATGGTACTATCCTGTACCACCCATCGGGCACTTGACAGCACATTTGGTAGATGATGGTGATGATGGTGTCATTCCATAAGTGATATGTTATTTATGTGTTTTACTTATAATACAATGAGACTGACCAATTATGCCTCGTTTCTTTAAATGGAACTAACCAATCATATTTCGTTTCTTTAAATGGAAGTAACCAATCATGTCTCGTTACTTAAAATGAAACTAGCATATCATGTCTCGTGCCTTTAAATTAAACTATCCAATCATGTCTGGTGCCTTTAAATTAAATTAGCAAATTACGTCTCGTGAGTTTAAATGATTGCTTTATACAAAGTGTATAGAAGACGGAGGGGTACGGGTGTGACTTATTAAAGGCACCTCATTTCCAGGGAAAAAAAGAGTACTGGATTAAGTCATGTTGGACTGGTAGTACATAGTTCTGATGCCCAGCTACTGAGTTAAGTGCGTGGAGCGACACTGTCAGCTGTGAAATACTTTTACATCTGTCCACGATGGTTTGTATTGTGTACTGCATATTCATAAAAATGGCGGACGGCTGGTTGCTGAACTAGCTGGTTTTTGCCTTACGCAGTAATGTGTGTGCAACTGTTGGTTTGCTAGTGACTGCCCCTTCCATCGACCATGAACTGCAATTTTAGTGGCCGACTGTTGTATCGGCATTCTGGCAGCGGCCTTAAGTGTGTATGCGTATGCGTGCTTGTTGGTTTGTCGGGACTGCTGCCTGTTTCCACTTTTCACATGGGACAATAAGTAGCATGTTGTGTGATATTCACTCACACAGGAACGAAGCATTATGGGGTGACCATATGCTGTGAAGTTGGAGCCACGGACTAAATAACAAGCGACTGCGTGGATGTGTCGGTTTGGTTGACTTGCTGGTGAGTTCACTGGGAGGCTGTGCATTGTAACTCACAAGCTTGATATATTTGCGTCCAAAAGGTTTGAACCCTGAAATGGACTTGCACCTTTTGGAGTGATGTTGGTGTAGTTGCCTTCCGTGCGCACCGGTACCGAAGTGCCGTCTCTATGGGAACTGTGATGAAGAACTGTTCTATCCTTCTCCAAGCGTAGAAACTAGCGAGGTGTGCAAGATCGGAACTTCACCTCTGCGTAGAGGCATATTAACGAACAAGCTTTATTTTCACAGGGTCAGAAATTGGGCACTCAGGCTCGTCTTACATTCGGCCCTTCCAATCACTCATCTTTCGTTCATCAATTGTGCATGTTACATTCACATAGGATAAACAAAAACATTGTCAAATGAATGTTGTAATATAAACAATGCATATATTCACGTGCCGATCTCCCTAGCCAATGGATTAAATGACTTTCTGCGTAATCCCGTTTATCCACGTAGGGTAACGCAGCGCGAGAGAATTGGAAGCGGTTCTCGCCGCGTTGGTAACTTACGGGATAAGTGAGCCGGCCGCTCAGAAAGCAATAGCAAACTACTGAGCGTAATCTTGCCAAGAAATCAACGACAGCGGTAAAATGGATATGCGAAAAAATATATATCCATGTTATGAGACAGGCGGCAGGCAGGCAGAGTTAAGCATATGAGGTGGTAATGATTCCCTCGCGGATTTAAGGTATTTCATGGTCGACAGACTTCAATACAGAGATTAGAAAACCGTGTGGAACAAAGTGTTTGATAGTTGGGTTGAGTTGAGATAAGAACCAACGTCGCTGCACTCAGGACATTCCCATATACGCTCCGTCGCCTCGTTCAACAGCCAGCGAAGAGCCACACTACTAATCGTTCCCATCGCTATCTGATTGAAAGTTCTCCTCGTCTTCTCTCTCAGTTTTGAGATTCTACCAGAACCCCTGGCAATCCTCCGCAATCTCTTCCTTTCCACATACGGGTTCTCAATCTGTTCCTCCACTTTCTCCACCTGGTCCCAGAGGCGCACGACCACCTCTCCCTTGTCCATAGGTAATCTACCACCTGAGGTGCATCCTCTGCCAGCCTATAAGCCTGCTCATTCCCCCGCACTTCCGCATGACCATGGGAGGGGGGGGGGGGGAAGAGTTTTTGATATTATCCAACGAGAGTGTGTGAAATGGGCAGTCAACAACCATACGCTTGGATATCTCCCGGCCGAGACAGATTACATATCAGGGTGCCCTTAGTGATATAATGTAGCTTCTGATATCCAATTACCAGCGTGGAAGAGACGTTAGAATTGATGGAACGATCGCGCAGTTCGTGTTCATTTAATTGTACAGGCGAGAATCGTGGGCCTTTATGTCGGATCTGTATTGCATGGCCATTCATTGTTGATACAGAAAACACTCTCTCACTCTATTTCTCCCCTTCTCTCTCGCTTTCTTTCTCTCTCTCTCTCTCACTCTCTTTCTCTCTCTTTCAGTGTCTCTTCTCTCTCTTTTTTCTGTGTCTCTCTAACACACTCTTTCTGTGTGTGTATATATATATCTCTTTCTGTAATATATCTCTTTCTTTCTGTGTTTCTCCCTCTCTCTTGCTGTGTGTATATCTCTCTTTCTGGTACGCTCTATCTCTCTTTCTGTTTCTCTATCCCTTCTCTCTTTTTCTTTTTCTCTCCACCTCTCTTTCTGTTTCTCTCTCCCCTCTCTCTTTCTGTTTCTCTGTCCCCTCTCTTTTATTTCTGTGTCTCTCTCCTCTCTCTTACTGTGTCCCTCCCCCTCTCTCTCTCTCTTTCTCTCTCTCTCTTTATGTGTCACTCTCCTCTCTATTTCTGTTACTCTCTCCCCTCTATCTTTCTGTGTTTCTCCCATCTTTGTTTCCGTGTCTCACTCCTCTCTCTTTATGTTACTCTCCCCTCTCTTTCTGTGTCTCTCCCCTCTCTTTCTGTTTCTCTCTTCCCTCTCACTTCCTGTATCTCTCCCTTCTCTCTTTATGTTGCTCTCTCCTCTCTCTCTTTCTGTTTCCCTCTCCCCTCTCTCTTTCTGTGCCTCTCTCCCCTCTCTCTTTCTGTTTCCCTCTTTCCCCTCTTTCTGTCTATTTCTCATCTCTGTTTCTATTTCCCTCTTCCCTCTTTTCTGTGTCTCTCCCCTCTCTCTTCCTGACAGGACTGCATCTTGTCCCCTTGTATGTTTACCTTATTTACCGAAATAATCACGAGAAACGTTCAAAAAATATAGCACTGTCTACTCTCCTACGGTAGCTCAATCATACCTGACGGAGACCTGACATCTCAACATTCGGCGCTAACAGAAAGCAGGTACCATCTACTGTCATACGGTAACTCAGTCAGATCTGACTAAGACCTGACATTCCATCCATCCATCATGTGCCATGCCGGTAAGCGTGGGCGGTCATGTTCTGCCATCTCACTCGATCAACAGAGTCGTGGATCAGTTCTGTGTTTCTGTCTCGACCATGCCACAAGGCCAAGCCATCCAGATACTTGTTTCTAGGTCTTCCCCTTGGTCTGTTCCCCTCGATCTTACCAGTTGTCACCAAGTTCTCCAAATCATTTCTTCTCATAACATGCCCAAAAAATTTTGACTGTCTACGTCTAATGTCTCTGATCAGTTTACGATCTTCATTTGTTTCTTGAAGGACTTGTTCATTGGTCTTTCTGGCTGTCCATGGTATTCTTTGCATTTTCCTCAGAAACCACATTTCTACAGCCATCAGATGTTTTTCAGCCTGGCTGCTCATTGTCCAAGCTTCACATCCATATAAAAGTACAGGTTCTATGTAGCATCTCAACACTCTTTTTCTCGTTTCAATTGACATCTTTTTATTGGTCAGTATGTTTTTCATCTTGCTAAAGGCTACTTTTGCCATGGCGATTCTTGTTCTAATCTCTTCAAGGCATCTCCCATCAGATGTTATTACTGTTCCGAGATAATTGTACCTATTCACTTGTTGAAGAATATTCCCATTTACTTGTATATTACACTGTGGTATTTCGTTCTTCCTAGTGACGACCATAATCTGTGTCTTTTTACAATTTAATTCTAACCCTTGTTGTTCACTGTGTGTAACAACCGCATCTACTAAATTTTGCAGGTCCTGTTCATTGTCTGCAATCAAGACTGTATCATCTGCATATCTAATGTTATTGATGCATCGTCCCCCAATGTTGATTCCTTCCATATTTTCAATATTTCTGAAAATATTTTCACTGTACAGGGAAAACAGATCTGGAGACATTACACATCCCTGTCTCACACCTCTCTTAATAGGCTGATATTGGCTTACTTCATTATCAACTCTTATGGCAGCTTGTTGTTTCCAATATATGTTTTTTACAAGTCTAAGGTCTTTCCCATCAATTTGTAGATCTTCAAGCATCCTTATCATGTTGACATGTCTCACTTTATCAAAAGCCTTTGTGTAGTCAATAAAGCAAAGGTGTAGATCTTTGTTTACTTCTATAGAACGTTCGATTACGGTTCTCAGTATATACACAGCATTTACTGTACCCTTGCCTACTACAAACCCACATTGTTCTTCTCCTATTTCAGGTTGTATTTTCCTCCTAACTCTTTGCATGATAATTCTTAGCAAAATCTTCGTGATGTGACTCATTATACTAATTGTTCGATGTTGATCACATTCCAAGGCTCCTGATTTCTTTGGGATTGCAATAAATACAGAATTACATAACTCATGAGGTATATTTCCAGTATCATATATTGTATTAAGCAGACTGGTAACTTTATCTATTCCATATTCTTCTAAAGCATTAATCATTTCTGTTGTGACGCTGTCTGGACCGGGGGTCTTGCCAGATTTCATATGATTAAGAGCATTCTGAACCTCCATCTTCAAAATTGCTGGCCCTTCATTGTTATTTTGAACAATATATTGTTCGTCTCTGTTATCGTCATAAAGGTTTTTCACGTAATCTGACCATACATGTAAAATCTGATCTTTTTCTATTATGACTCTTCCATCTTTTGTCTTTAGGCAGCCTGCTGATGTACGTGTTCTTTGATTAGTAATCTCCTGAATTCTTTTGTGCATTAGTTTCGCATTTTTACTGTTGTGTTGTTTTTCAATTTCTCTGCAATTTTTCTCAAGCCATGTTTCTTTAGCCTCCTTACATAAGGTTCTGACTTTTCTGTGAATTTCTTCATATTTGGCAGGATTATTTTTGTTCTGTCTTCTTGTTTCCATTAGTTGTAAAATTTCTTCAGTCATCCATGTCTTACGGCCCACTTTCTTTACTTTTGGAATAGTTTTTTTCTGCTGCACAACTGATTGAATTCTTCAGCATTTCCCATTGATCATCTACATCTTGAAATAGGATCTCTAGATCAGACAATAAATCAAATTTGTTCTTTACTTCTATGTTAAAATTATCTTGTATTTCTTTGTCAGTTTTCAATTTGCACAAGTCATATATAGGGTTTCCTGCTGTATACTTGACTTTCTTTAACTTTACCCTCAATGTGCCAGTAATTAATCTGTGATAACTGTAACAGTCTGCATTTGGAACTGTTTTTACAACTGTTAATGCATTTCGAAACCTTTTGCTTATCAGGATGTAATCTATCTGGTTTTTAATCCTGCTGTCTGGACTCCTCCATGTCCATAATCTTCTAGGATGTTGTTTAAACCAGGTGTTTCCTACAACCATTTCTTGTTCTTTTGCCCATTCTACAAGTCTGTAACCTCTTTCATTTCTCTCTCCCAAACCATGGTTGCCTACACTGCATCCATCGCTTTGCTTTCCTATTTTTGCGTTGAAATCACCCATTATGATATTTATTTCTGATTTTTTACAGTTCTTCAAAGCAGACTCCATGTCATTATAAAATTCCTCTATACTTTCTTCACTGCTTTCACTTGTTGGGGCATATACTTGAATTACATTTATTTTAAAAGGTCTTCCGTTTAATTTTACTAATAGAACTCTGTCTGACACAGCCCAATATCCTTTGACAGAATTTGATGTTTGCTTATCTAATATAATGGCTATACCTCTTTGCTGTTCTTCTCCCCCCGAGTAAATAATCTTAAAATCCTTTCCTGTCCTTATCCCTGCTCCTCTCCATCTCGTTTCCGATATTCCTAATATGTTAATCTTCTCTCTCTCCATTTCTTTTTTGATGTCCTCCAACTTTCCATCTGCATTCATTGTTCTAACATTCCAAGTTCCTACTTTCAATGATATTAATCTTTTGCACCTAGTAGCCTGTTGACGGTCTGGAGTCACCTGGTGCGCATGACTATCCCTACCGAGCGAGGCTGCTCCTATGGAGCACCCATTTACGCCGTTTCTCTGATTATCGATAAGTGAACACAACATGATTTTCTTGGCAAGTGTAACGAAGGTAGTTTGCCATTGCTTTCCTTCCCAGCAGTGACCATACTGGTCAGGGACCGTAGCCATTGTCTCCTCAAAAAAGGAGATCCTCTGCCTACCGTCGTGAAGGTGGAGACCATAACCTACAACTATCTGTCGGCTGCTCTCCATCTTCATCCACCACCTGCACCCATGGCTTCACGTAACCCTGATCGGGGGGCTAAACGGGTACTCCACCTTGCCCAAGGGTGTTCCGTAGGCTAGCGGAGGGAAGGAGGCGCCTTACTTCTCCTTTGATAGGGGATACCCCTACCCCGCGACCTGACATTCCTTCATCACAAATAGCACAAGAGCACACTGGAAAACAAAACTGATATTTAAATGCAGCAAAAACTAAAACTATCGACTAAAACAAATATGCCATATGATATATTTATCAATCGATCAATCAATCAAGTAGTGTCTCCACAATGAATGTTGGCTGTGATGGATGCCCGATACTGATTGTTTCTCACCTTGATTGTACATTCTGTCAGATTGCTTGCTGTTGGTCCACCTCTTGATGTTATCTTCCTACTTGTATCGTTGTCTACCTCTTGCTCGCTTGCCTTCAACCTTACCCTCCAGTAAGGTTTTTATAAGTTGTAAAGTTATAACTTTAACGTAGTCGAAATATTTCACTTGCCTCTTTTTTGTTTATTTCTTCATCAACTCTCTTTTCATTCCCAATATTTCTAGAACCTCTGTATTTGATTATCCCCCCCCCCCCCCCCCATGACATACGACATATTATTCTGTATATCCACATCTCCAGGGCCTTTATTCGACTTTCTAATTGCTTGTTGAAGTTCCAGGCTTCCGCGCCATATAATAGTGTTAAATATACAGAACATTTGACAATTCACATTTTCAATGCGTTGTTAAGAGAAAGAGGAAGGCCAAAGAGAAGATGGATGCAGGATGTGGCGGATGATCTCCAGATGGGTGTATCGGACGCGGGACATCTTGCTTTTGATCGAGAAGTTTTCCGGAAGGTTGTTATGAGAGCGAGGTTCTGCAAAGGTTATGCTTCTGAATGAATGAATAATCTCTCTAGATGCTAATACTGATATATTCATAAATGGAGGCTAATTAGAAGAAAATAACAGCCTTGAATACTCATATACAGCGATGAGGATCGACTTAATTGCACCGGATTTTATCCCATATGACTCATTCTCTTTGAGTTCTTATTGAGAACATGGATGTTTCCTGTGGTAACTTGCGCGTTTGAGCCTGGGACATTAAACAAATCTGCTTAAAAATCAATACCTTGGTATTTTCGAATCGAAGAAACAATATATAAATAAGAAATGCATTTTGTAGTCAGATTTAACACGAACAATGTTAAATACGCAGTTAAGGTGTGAAATGTGAGCTGTTAAAATGACAATGTTAAATACACAGTTAAGGTGTGAAATGTGAGCTGTTAAAATGACAATGTTAAATACACAGTTAAGGTGTGAAATGTGAGCTGTTAAAATGACAATGTTAAATACACAGTTAAGGTGTGAAATGTGAGCTGTTAAAAGGGCAGAATGTAAGGCTGGCCTGCGAGACCTAGTCTTATCTGCAGAGTAGTTGAATATCAACATAGAAGAAAATACCCCAACATTTCATAGCAGCAGGAGACAGTAAGAAATATAATCGCCATTACTTGTGAAAAAAGGGGTCTTTAAATGGCAAGAAGATGGATTTCACTGCACCGGTTTTATCCGACAACGGTCGGTCTTTTTCCATGTGGCTGCCTGCAGAAAGCGTCGCACAGAACACGAACTCCGTAGCTTCAGCGGCGACTCCCAGCAGTCTCTGAGAAATTTGATCTCGTGAACTGAACCATATGTCCTAGTGATGAACCTACAACGTTTGGAGCGCGAGGCAGTCAGCGTAACCCCATCGCTACGAATACTTCCTCCAATACTTGTAACTATTAAACTAGAGAGGAAAGAAACGAAACTATCCTATGGAATAAACATCTTAAAACCATACAAAAGCTGAAAGTGACTATAATCCCACGACACCAAAGAATTAAATTAAATATTAACAAATTCTATTTATTTGAAGTCTACTCCCAGCGCTGTAGGGCTTGTACCCATCAGTGACTAAAGCCGTGCCGCCTCTGACTTATCAAGCGCCCAAACAATGTATCTGTGATGTTCCGAGCGTGAGTTGTCTCCCTAGAAAGGAGTTGTTGTTCGTGTTTGCAAGACGCGGCTAAGTGCTGCAGGGAAGCCACTTGAAGGCTAGTGTCTCCCATGAGCTGTCCCGCGATGTCTTTGCTTTTCTAATCTGGGAGGTTACAGTTGATCAAATAATTGACTCTTGGGAAGTAAGGAAACCTGGGCTCTTCCACCTAACAGGTGCTCTGTTAGTTGTGTATGGATTACATCATTGTAGGATAAACAAATAGTACTACAGTAAAGGTAAGATTACGTCATTGTCTGTAATGTTATATTGTTTATGTCCTGGTCGTGTACTTAATAATGTGAGATATTGGTTGATTGGTTAATCGTTTGGGTGATTAGTTGGTTAGCTGGTTATTGTTTCGTTGTTTGGTGGGTGGTTGGTGTGTTGCTTGTTTGATTGGTTGTTTTGTTGGCAGGTTGTTTGTTTGGTCGGTTGCTTGGTTGTTTGTTTGGTCGGTTGTTTGGTTGATTGTTTGGTTGGTTAATTGATTGGTTGGTGCGTCCTCTAGAAGACTGACCTTGAACTCACAAGTCCGATGATTGGCATGCAGGTTGTCTTAAGTCCGATGATTGGCGTGCAGGTTGTCTTAAGTCCGATGATTGGCGTTAAGTCCGATGATTGGCCCGAGCCCTGACAAGCGGTTGCAACCATCCGCGTGAGTTGGTGTAGAGTATTTTCTCTCTGTCTTGCATCAAAATATAATATCCACGCAAACTGTGGTGCAGAGTTCTTGATCCCCTCTCCAAACTGACAACCAGAGTCGTGTGCAAGATCGGTACTGAAACTTCCCATCTGCAAGAGACATACATGTATTATGATGCAGCCAGATCATGACTCCACAAGAACATACAGTTCGGCTAAGTGGTGGCAACTCAGAGCAAACACGACAGGAGATGCCTCTCTGCGTGTTTCCCTCATGGAGAATGTACCTCAAGCCTCCATAATTATCTTTGATTAATTTAATGATTTTCTATGAAATTTCATGTAGCCTCATCAATACTAACAGAGATTCCATATAAATGCTATTAAAGGCCTTTTCATAGTTCGCAAATCCTGTATCAAGTGGTGAGTTCAGTTCGGTGCTTTGACCCCCCCCCCCCCCCCTTTTTCCCCTCTCTCGCCCCCCCCCCCCCCCCCCCCTCCCCCCCTTTTCCC
>JACEFZ010026381.1:0-21683 GCA_014155875.1 Cepaea nemoralis | reverse complement strand
TATTGTTCCTCTCGGGGACTGCCCTAGTTTACTAACGAGGAAATGTAACACTAATACATCTGGATCAAGACAAACAGCAGAAGTTGCCGGATCAGCAAAGCAATGCTTTAACTGTCCGCCTGTCGTTGCTTCGACCCTAGACCAGTTGCCGACCCATTCCAGGATCTGGTCTGCCCTGCATTTAGTCTTTGAGTTGCATTTTGAAAGAACTACAACTAGTGTAAAATAAGAAACACCACGAAAGCAACAACCGACTGCAGACTTAGCCACTTGCAAGGTCATGGAAATGGCTGACGCTGTGGCGAAATATTCCCTCTGGACAAGATAGAATACTTAATGGGTGGAGGTGCTAGGTTGGATTGTGTGATAAATGTGTGGGGTAATGTGACCAGCGTATCGACTTTCTATTATTAATGTAACTTGGTGGCCGATCTTCGTTATTTATATGCCGAGGGAAATTTACGTTATAGTTAATGTGACACGGGGTGACCAAATGAAGACTAACTTTCATGGTTAGTGTGGCATGAGGATATTGTCTTTCACGCTTGATGTGACCCTATAAAGTGGCTTCATGTTTAATGCGACATGAGGTAATAAACGTTTTGGTGAATTTGATAATAATGGGCTTAACTTTCGTGGTTACTGTCACATGAAGAAAGTAACTTTCGTGGTTAATATGACATGAGAAATGACATCCATTGTTAATCTGGCATGCCAAATAACTTTCGTGGTTAATGTCACATAAAAAAGGAACTTTCGTGGTTAATGTAACACGAGAAATGACATTCATTGTTAATGTGAAATGTCATATAACTTTCGTAGGTAATGGCATATAGAAAAAAATTACTTTCGTGCTTAATGTCACATAAAGAAGTAACTTTCGGGTTAATATGCATGAGAAATGACATTCATTGTTAATGTGACATGTCAAATAAATTTCATAGTTAATATCACATAAAAAGTAACTTTCGTGATTAATAAGACATAAGAAATGACAATCATAATTAATGTGACATGTCTAATAACTTTCGTAGTTAATGGCATATAGAAAAAATAACTTTCGTTGTTAATACAACATGAGAAATTACTTTGATGATTACAAGATACGAGAAATGACTTTGGTAGTAAATGTGACATGGCGAATGACTTTAGTGGTTACCTTGATATAGGGAATAACATTGGTGGTAAATGGGACATGGGGAATAATTATGGCGGTTAATGTTGTGCCATGAGAAATGACACCCCTAGTTAACGTGATAT
Organism: Cepaea nemoralis; assembly: GCA_014155875.1. Classification (NCBI taxonomy): domain Eukaryota; kingdom Metazoa; phylum Mollusca; class Gastropoda; order Stylommatophora; family Helicidae; genus Cepaea; species Cepaea nemoralis. Next base: position 20,423 of record JACEFZ010026381.1, on the reverse strand, counting down.
GGGAAAGAAACATGTTTTGGTAGTTAATTAGACAGTGGGACTAGGTTTCGTTGTGTTTTTAATTAAATGACTTTCGTAGTTAATGTGGCATTAGATTTGAACAACTTTTCTTGGCTAATGTAACCTTAGTGGTTAATGTGACAATGGATATAATCTTAGTGGTTAGTGTGACAGTGAATATAATTTTAGTGGTTAGTGTGACAGTGAATATTAAATTAGTGGTTAATGTGACAGTGGATATAAATTTAGTAGTTAAAATAACCTGAAAATTACATTCATTGTTATTATTACCTGTGAAATATCATTCTTCGCTAATATGTATGATATGGGACGTAGGATTAGTCGGTGATTTAGTAAATATTTAAAATGCTTGATTTGAACATCTCCTATTCTTCTTCCACTGTTTTTCCGTCTATATATAGTTTTAGAAAGATTTCATTTAGTTATTTCCCATAATTTTACCTCATTGCTTCGTCTTTGAGACTTTTAAATTTACTCCTTTGCATGGCATGTATTTGCCTGGTCTTTGCTTTCTTCTTCTGTTGGTTCTGATTGTTTTAATAACTGCTTTGAGGTCTGTGTTTATTCTAAAGTTGGGTACTGCCCTTGCATCTAATATATTCTCTTTCTGCCATTTCTTGCTAACATAAAATCAACATGTCTTTTGGTATCTAGATCGTTCCATTTGTACCACGTGTATATTTATGAGTGAGTCTTTGTGTACTCGTAAAATGTGTTTATTACGAGATGAAATCACCAAGTAAGTCACAAATGGCTGTAGAAAAATAACTAAATATGATAACAACTTGAAACCAGTTTATTTTTATACATATATTGTCCTTTTATTTCCACCAACATTGATGCACTTATCCCATCGTTTTATCAGTCTTCTCAAACCGGCTTCATAGAACTGCGTGCTCTGTTTTCTAAACCACGTTTTCACTTCACATTAAACTTCTGCGTCATTCGCGAAATGTCACCCACCAAGGTGGGATTTCAAAGGACCCAAAAAAAAGTGGACATCGCTAGGGGCTAAGTCGGGGCTGTAAGGTGGATGTTCCAGAACTTCTCACTTTGATTAATTTTCTCCTGAGTTTATCGAGTCGTATGTGATCTGGCATTGTCATGAAGAAGCAACACTCCTCTAATAAGCAGTCCTGGACATTTTCTTCGAATTGCATCATGAAGCATCGATAGAACGTCACAGTACGATTCAGAATTCACATTGTCACCTTTCTTCTTGAAATTAGTTAAAAACACTCCTTGACAATCCCAAAACACTGTCAGCATAACCTTCCCTGCTGATGGCGTAATCTTGAATTTTTGGACACAAGGCGAAGAGGGATGTTTCCATTGCATTGAAGCACGCTTTGATTCGGGCTGGTAGTGATGCACCCATGATTCGTCCCCAGTAACAATCTTGTTCAGCATGTCTTCTCCTTCATCTTCGTATCGGCAGAGATGATGCAAGGACAGGCCAAATAGGTTCATTTTGTGTTCCTCCTTCAATTGTCTGGGTACCCACCTTGAGCACACTTTCTTGAATTTCAATCGATCATGCATTGTGCTGTATGCTGAACCATGTGAGCACCCTATTGCAAATGCTATAGCGTTTATCGTTAGTCGCCTTTCACCTCTAATCACCTCCTTCACCCGCTGCACGGATGTTTCTGTTGCAATCACAACAGGACGACCAGATCGGATTTCATCAACAATATTAGAGCGTCCTTGAGAATATTTTTCTACCCAGTTATGCACCGCTTTACGGGACAAACATTTGTCAGCATAAACAGGAAGCATTTCTTTATGAATGTCCTTTGCAGGCAGTCCTTTTGCTCCCCCCCCGCCCCCCCCCCCCCAAAAAAAAAACAAACAAACAAACAAACAAACAACAACAACCGCACAACAGCACGTTTCTCTGTGGTTGTACACTCCGTAAGTACATTCGCCATTTTGTTTATGCGCTGCCTATGCGCATGAAACACATATCGCCACCTAAGGAACGGGAAAATAAAGTTTGATGTTGCTGTCACCTAATGACATCTGTAGAAAACACCAACTACATTTACCTACCATCCCACATAACTGTGTGACTTACTTATTGACTCGCACTCGTATATAGATGTTATGTTTGCTGCATAGCTCTATCAGTCTACTTCCATTATCATTTCTTTCATTATGTTGGTCTCTAAATGTCCGAAGATGTTTTTCTATGTCCATTCTGTTAACCCCTAGTCTTGCATTAGAGCCTCCGATAACTAAGATGATGTTGTCCTGCGTCTCTATTCTACGAGTATTTAGTATGTCATGAATGTTTTCCTAAGAATTCCTCGCATTCTTGCTAATTTTTGCTTGGTGCGTATATTTGTACACATTTGTCATTGATATAATCCCACGTCGCAAGTCACATATGGCATCGATATCATGCCCCGTCACACAAGTCCCATTTGTCATTGTTATTAAGCCTAACTATAAAACACAGTAGTCAATCATATTAGTAGTCACACACAAGTCATACACAAGTCACATTAGTCGTGGATAGCTTCCGCCACCACAAGTCACGCCAGTTATCTCTATCAAACCATCATGCGTCAGACACAAGTCACATCTGTCATAAATATCTACCCTCGTCACCTGTTACATACCACATGAACACCAAGCGGGGGGTTGGCTGCGATGCGGGTGATGGCGGCAGTAAACTGTGAGCAGCGCCATCTATGTCTTCTATACGAAGGGCTGGTCATGTCTGTTTTGGAGTATGCGATGGCAATCCTGACTCTCAGCCGTAAGCAGATAGAAAGGATGGAAAGGATACAAAATGAAGCTATGCGTATTATTCTTGGATGTACAAGAGATACAGCATGCAGGGCGATGCGCTACCTTCTTGATTTTCCGACCATTGAAGACAGAATACAAGTCTGCATAGCTCGCGCCTACCTCAGAGTTAACGCAAACACACAACATCCACTGCATAGTGAAATTATGAAGGTGAAGGGCAGCAGGTTAAAAAGAGGACGATCGTGGATGGGTCAAGCCGAAGACATTCTTCAACAGGTGTGTTCACTTGAGGACTTAGAACCTGGCGAGGAGTGGGTACAAGTGCCAACAGATTTCTGCACATCCTTTTCAGTTTGCATCCAACTAGACAGAAAATGCAGACAAGAAAACCCGGCAGCTGTGGAGGCGGAAGTACAAGCGTTGATTTTCGAGAATTCGCTAGACGGTGATGCTGTCATTTACACAGATGGGTCGGTCGTCCGACATGTGAGAAGGTCATGGACCTTTACGGCTCAGGCCGGAGGGAGAATTGTGAAGGAGGACTCTGGTGCTTTTGCTGAGACCACAAGCAGCCTGACTATGGAAGTCATGGCAGTAATTAAAGCAATAACATGGCTCGAGACACAGACATTCACTAGGGTATGTTTCCTTAGCGACTCAATGAACATGCTCCAGAGGATAGAGATGGGGGATCCGAAGAGAATGGTTGCTGTATCTGGAGCGGTCTCGGCTGGCAAAAATTAGTTTCATCTTCGTGCCAGGGCATGCGGGAGTACAAGGGAATGAGCGGGCTGACAAGCTCGCAGGTAACGCTACTGTGGAGGGCGGACGCGCCATGGACCAGGCTGACATTCTGAATGCTCTACGACAGTTGTTCTCAACCGGTGGGGAATCCCCACGGGGAATTTTAGGTTTCCAGTTGGGATTGGGGGGGGGGGGGGATGAAGATCATTTCAAGATCGCGTTAATACAAGAACCGATTACTTGATATTATTGCTTTTCCCTTCATACTTTACAGTAATGCACTCTCATCCTTCTAAAATTCATTTTATAAAGTAAGTAGACCTACAAATCACGTTTTATGTGGATGTCTAGACCTGTTTTAACATATTTTACCTTCCATTGTTACGTATACTGTGTAGGGGTGGGGATGTTTAGGTAGGAAATATGAAAGGGGGGTGGGGGGTGGGGGTGAAGGGGGGGAATGACGTTCTAAAATATGGTGAAGGGGGGCACGGGCTAAAAAAGGTTGAGAACCACTGCTCTACGAGAAGTAAGACTTTTGCGACAACCAAGTGATGACTGTGAATCTACAACCATGGCCAGACTGCGAGAACAGCAAATTAAAAGAGGGGTGGCCAAACAAGAACACTATGGTAGGAAGCCAAAGAAGACTGATAAACCAACACAGAACTGGTGCCGTTAGCCGCTACACGCTGCGGGATTTGCTGAGGAGGGGATCCGAGCACTTATGAACTGAATGGTTCGATGTGCAATGAGGATGATTTGTCGACTAACTAACATATCAGCAAGGAATAACATTTCCCAGGTAATAATAACAATGAATGTCATTTCTCGGGTTATTTTAACCACTAACATTATATCCACTGTCACATTAACCACTAAGATTATACGGGGAAGATATCGATGACAAATGTGTCTTGTGGCAGGAGAAGATATCGATGACAAATGTGTCTTGTGGCAGGAGAAGATATCGATGACAAATGTGTCTTGTGGCAGGAGAAGATATCGATGACAAATGTTTTTTGTGGCAGGAGAAGATATCGATGACAAATGTGTCTTGTGGCAGGAGAAGATATCGATGACAAATGTGTCTTGTGGCAGGAGAAGATATCGATGACAAATGTGTCTTGTGGCAGGAGAAGATATCGATGACAAATGTGTCTTGTGGCAGGAGAAGATATCGATGACAAATGTGTCTTGTGGCAGGAGATGATATCGATGACAAATGTGACTTGTGGCAGGAGAAGATATCGATGACAAATGTGACTTGTAACGACGACTGATATGAATGGCTCGTGAGACGAGAATGTAATTTCCGGTTGGCGATGATATGATAGACTAATGTGAATTATGGATTTGTATGGACGTGTGACACCATTTAGAAACCACTGGCTCTTCTAGAAAGAGTCTATCTTACAGGGACGTATATGCATCTACTGGCTGGGTCATACAGGATCGAGCTCAATGCGAACGAACAAACAAAACTTGCTTTGAATGTGCTTCTTTGTATTCACCCTGGACATGAAACTAGAGACAACACAAAATTGTCAAAACCTCTCTTTGTATGTCGGATATTGGAGATATAGAGAGTTGTTCGGTAGAGTTGAGATAAGAACCGACATCACTGCACTCAGGAAAATCCCACACGCGATCCGTCGCCCCGTTCAACAGCTAGCGAAGAGTCATACTACTAATCTTTCCCACCGCTATCTGATTGAAAGTTCTCTATGTCTTCCTCTCAGTTATGAGATTCTTCCAAAATACCTGCCGATCCCCCGCAATATCATTCTGTTCACATAGGGGTTCTCAGTCTGTTTCCCGCCATCTCCACCTGGTCCAACAGGCGCTCGACCATCTCTCCCCTGTCCAAAGGTAATCTACCAACAAGAGGTGCATTCGCTGCTAGCTTATCAGCTTGTTCATTCCCCCCGCACCTCCGATTTACCAGGGCAAATAATCAATACAATTCTCACAATCTGTGACCTCTGAAGAGAGGTGAGTAATTCCACACGAAACATTCCTATATCCAGATGACATAGCATACTCCTTGAGTCCGTGATGAATGCAATGTGTGCTTATGTGGAGAAAACAGTATGAACAGTTCATGACCGTGGACGGACGGGGTGCATGGTGCTATTCTCATATTTGTATAAACCAGTGATTACCCAATAGGAGCATATCGCCTGTGTGACACCACTGGCCCGCATGTCGCAGGACATTTCCTGGTACGCAGTTTAGGATGGATCAACATGGGAGGTCAGTTTAGAAAAATTCGGCTCGATGAGGATTTCGAACACATGACAATCAGGCCGACAGGTAAGCATGCAAGCCGCTGAACTGCCATGGCTACTCGGTTTGGACATTGGCCTATTTATATTAGACCAGGGGTCACCAAACTACGGTCCGTGGGCCCGATCCGACCCGCGACGTCATTTCATCCAGCCCTCCGTGGGTTTTCGAACTTGCTTAATATAATGTATGAAACACGAGACGTTGTGATACAATTTAAATGTAAAAATTATGTTTAGAATAATAGGAGATCTTCACACGTGCGGAGACCTCATGGCCGCTCTCCACCCATCATATGCCATGCCGGTAAGCGTGGGCGGTCATGTTTTGCCATCTCACTCGATCACCAGAGTCGTGGATCAGCTCTGTGTTTCTGTCTCGACCATGCCACGAGGCCAAGCCATCCAGGTATTTGCTTCTAGTTCTTCTTCTTGGTCTGTTCCCTTCGATCTTACCAGTTGTCACCAAGTTCTCCAATTAATTTCTTCTCATAACATACGCAAAACATTTTGACTGTCTGCATCTAATGTCTCTAATCAGTTTACGATTTTCGTTTGTTTCTTGAAGGACCTGTTCATTGGTCTTTCTGACTGTCCGTGGTATTCTTTGCATTTTCCTCAGAAACCACATTTCTACAGCCATCAGATGTTTTTCAGCTTGACTGCTCATTGTCCAAGCTTCACATCCATATAAAAGTATAGCTTCTATGTAGCACCTCAACGCTCTTTTTCTCGTTTCAATTGACATCTTTTTATTGGTCAGTATGTTTTTCATCTTGCTAAAGGCTACCTCAGACATGTCGATTCTTGTTCTAATCTCTTCAAGGCATCTCCCATCAGATGTTATGACTGTTCCGAGATAATTGTACCTATTCACTTGTTGAAGAATATTCCCATTTACTTGTATATTACATTGAGGTATTTCGTTCTTCCTAGTGAAAACAGAGGTATAAACAGGAAGCGAGGACCACTTACTTCTGCTACGGTGATGTGAGGAGAAGAGCGCAAACCCTGACTGCGTAGGGCCAAAGAAGAAAATGAATAAAGGGAAAGAACCTCTCACCGTCCTCGGTTAACAAGAATAGAAAAGAATTAAGGTTTAAGAAGGTCCAGGGTGGGCCGACAGGGGATTAGAACAATATTCTCCAATCCCAGACAAAGAATTACTCCAAGGGTTGTTCTAACACCAATGACTATAACAAGAGTCTATCAACTAAACAACAAAGTAAGAGTAACACAAGCATCATTTATTTATTAAACTTCTAAACTTCACAATAATATACAGACATGTAGCATCAACAAAGAAATTAGGATACAGCAAACATCAAACAGCGAAGACACTAACCTAACAAACCAAATTCCTAAGTGTAGCAAAAGCTTCTAATCCAGTAAAAGCTACAAATCTACCAAACACTAATCCACCAACAACTGATCCGCTAAAACTAATTTAACAAAAACTTCTAGTCCACCAAAAACTAATTTATCAAAAACTTCTAGTCCACCAAAAACTTCCAGTCTACTAAAAACCCAGGAAAATCTAAAATCTAAAACTAGAATTCTGGCTTTTCCACTGCAAAACTTCAGGGTCTAACTACTAAACACACATTTGCAATAGGCATTGGCGCCTCGTCACTCAGTGCGGTGGACTACGGAAAAAGGCCAGTTCTACCTGTGCGGGGCCTTATATACTGGGGTCCCAGAGTTCCAGACCAATCAGACGCCCTCTTGCAGAATTCCACCATTATCGCGAGCCGAGTACACTAGTGACGACCATAATCTGTGTCTTTTTACAATTTAATTCTAACCCTCGTTGTTCACTGTGTGTAACAACTGCATCTACTAAATGTTGCAGGTCCTGTTCATTATCTGCAATCAAGACTTTATCGTCTGCATATCTAATGTTATTGATGCATCGTCCCCCAATGTTGATTCCTTCCATATCTTCAATATTTCTGAAAATATTTTCACTGTACAGGGAAACAGATCTGGAGACATTACACATCCCTGTCTCACACCTCTCTTAATAGGCTGATATTGGCCTACTTCATTATCAACTCTTATGGCAGCTTGTTGTTTCCAATATATGTTTTTTTACAAGTCTAAGGTCTTTTCCATCAATTTGTAGATCTTCAAGCATCCTTATCATGTCGACATGTCTCACTTTATCGAAAGCCTTTGTGTAGTCAATAAAGCAAAGGTGTAGATCTTTGTTTACTTCTATAGATCGTACAATTACGGTTCTCAGTAAATACACAACATTTACTGTACTCTTTCCTTCTACAAACTCACATTGTTCTTCTCCTATTTCAGGTTGTATTGTCTTCCTAACTCTTTGCATGATAATTCTTAGCAAAATCTTCGTGATGTGACTCATTATACTAATTGTTCGATGTTGATCACATTCCAAGGCTCCTGATTTCTTTGGGATTGCAATAAATACAGAATTACATAATTCATGAGGTATATTTCCAGTATCATCTTATATATAAAAGGCAATCTCCGTCTGTCTGTCTGTCTGTCTGTCTGTCTGTCTGTCTGTCTGTCTGTCTGTCTGTCTGTCTGTCTGTCTGTCTGTCTGTCTGTCTGTCTGTCTGTCTGTCTGTCTGTCTGTCTGTCTGTCTGTCTGTCTGTCGGTCGGTCGGTCGGTCGGTCGGTCGGTCGGTCGGTCGGTCGGTCGGTCGGTCGGTCGGTCGGTCGGTCGGTCGGTCGGTCGGTCGGTCGGTCGGTCGGTCGGTCGGTCGGTCGGTCGGTCGGTCGGTCGGTCGGTCGGTCGGTCGGTCGGTCGGTCGGTCGGTCGGTCGGTCGGTCGGTCGGTCGGTCGGTCGGTCGGTCGGTCGGTCGGTCGGTCGGTCGGTCGGTCGGTCGGTCGGTCGGTCGGTCGGTCGGTCGGTCGGTCGGTCGGTCGGTCGGTCGGTCGGTCGGTCGGTCGGTCGGTCGGTCTGTCTGTCTGTCTGTCTGTCTGTCTGTCTGTCTGTCTGTCTGTCTGTCTGTCTGTCTGTCTGTCTGTCTGTCTGTCTGTCTGTCTGTCTGTCTGTCTGTCTGTCTGTCTGTCTGTCTGTCTGTCTCGCTGCCTGCCTGCCTGCCTGCCTGCCTGCCTGCCTGCCTGCCTGCCTGCCTGCCTGCCTGCCTGCCTGCCTGCCTGCCTGCCTGCCTGCCTGCATGCATGCATGCATGTATGTATGTATGTATGTATGTATGTATGTATGTATGTATGTATGTATGTATGTATGTATGTATGTATGTATGTATGTATGTATGTATGTATGTATGTATGTATGTATGTATGTATGTCCGTCCTTTATTTGTTCGCGAACGGCCCATCCGATTGAGATGAAATTTTCTACACGCCTTCCTTTCATTCCAGCGCTGCCAACTGTGATATTTTGTTAGTGTGAATTCGCCTGCTTACTCAGTATTATTTCATTTTTCATTTTTCATTATAATTTCATATATCTCAGGGGACCTAACTCTGTAAAAGTTATTTCAAGGGGCATAACTTTTCTGTATAACTTATAGTCATATTGTGGCATCGTTTTCAAAGATTTATAAACTCTTTGTCCATAGTTATGTACCGGCATATGAGTTATAATAAATAATGATACAATCTGTAAGGCATTTTCAAAGTTTTCATAAAAATAATGCACAATGCATAACATTGTAACTCATCTTTTTTTGCTTAAGAAGTTACTGTAGTCATGCAGGTGATTAGAAAGAGTTTTCATTAAAAATAATTGATGGTGTGTGGAAGGACATTCTTTTAAGTTACTTTTTTTTGTTGTATGAATTTAATGAGAACTTATATGACTACTTATATGAATTAAATGAGATGCTCCCCACCAGGGACTGGGCGAAGCCGGACAGGGTCAGGCAGACAGATAGACAGACAGACAGATAGACAGTCGGGAACAGGAACTTATATGACTACTTATATAAATTAAATGAGATGCTTCACACCAGGAGCTGGGCGATGCCGGGCCGGGTCAGACAGACAGACAGACAGACAGACAGACAGACAGACAGATAGACAGACAGACAGACAGACAGACAGATAGTCGGTAACGGGAACGGGAACTTATATGACTACTTATATGAATTAAATGAGATGCTCCCCACCAGGGACTGGGCGAAGCCGGGCGGGGTCAGGCAGACAGATAGACAGACAGATAGACAGACAGATAGACAGTCGGGAACGGGAACTTATATGACTACTTATATGAATTAAATGAGATGCTCCACACCAGGAGCTGGGCAATGCCGGGCCGGGTCAGACAGACAGACAGACAGACAGACAGACAGACAGGCAGACAGACAGACAGACAGACAGACAGACAGTCAGTCGGTAACGGGAACGAGAACTTATATGACTACTTATATGAATTAAATGAGATGCTCCCCACCAGGGTCTGGGCGAAGCCGGGCAGGGTCAGCTAGTATATTATATTAAGCAGACTGGTAACTTTATCTATTCCATATTCTTCTAAAGCATTAATCATTTCTGTTGTGACACTGTCTGAACCGCGGGTCTTGCCAGATTAAGAGCATTCTGAACCTCCATCTTCAAAATTGCTGGTCCTTCATTATTATTTTGAACATCGTAGTGTCCGTCTCTGTTGTCGTCATAAAGGTTTTTCACATAATCTGACCATACATGTAAGATCTGATCTTTTTCTATTATGACTCTTCCAACTTTTGTCTTTAGGCAGCCTGCTTTGGTTAGTAAGCTCCTGGATTCTTTTGTGCATTAGTTTCGCATTTTTACTGTTGTGTTGTTTTTCAATTTCTTCGCAGTTTTTCTCAAGCCATGTTTCTTTTGCCTCCCTACATAAGGTTCTGACTTTTCTGTGAATTTCTTCATATTTAGAAGGATTATTTTTGTTCTGTCTTCTTGTTTCCATTAGTTGTAAAATTTCTTCAGTCATCCATGTCTTACGGCCCACTTCTTTAATATTGGAATAGTTTTTTCTGCTGCACAACTGATTGAATTCTTCAGCATTTCCCATTGATCATCTACATCTTGAAATAGGATCTCTAGATCAGACAATAAATCAAATTTGTTCTTTACTTCTATGTTAAAATTATCTTGTATTTCTTTGTCAGTTTTCAATTTGCACAAGTCATATTTAGGGTTTCCTGCTATATACTTGACTTTCTTTAACTTTACCCTCAATGTGCCTGTAATTAATCTGTGATCACTGTAACAGTCTTTCAATGGCCATGTAAGTATCCAAGATCTACAACAGATAGCAGCGAACCGCCAGGCATGGAGAGACAGGACTTCTGCCCTATGCGCCGCCTTAGGCTCAAGAGGAAAGACTAACTAACTAACTGTAACAGTCTGCATTTGGAACTGTTTTTACGACTGTTAACGCATTTCGAAACCTTCTGTTAATCAGGATGTAATCTATCTGGTTTTTAATCCTGCTGTCTGGACTCCTCCATGTCCATAATCTTCTAGGAAGCTGGTTAAACCGGGTGTTTCCTACAACCATTTCTTGTTCTTTTGCCCATTCTACACGTCTGTATCCTCTTTCATTTCTTTCTCCCAAACCATGGTTGCCTACACTGCATCCATCGCCTTGCTTTCCTATTTTTGCTTTGAAATCACCCATTATGATATTTATTTCTGATTTTTTGCAGTTCTTCAAAGCAGATGGCTGCTCTAGGCTGTTTATTTAGGCGGCCTTATTTATATATTTTGCAAACCTTATTATGAGATATATTCTATTACCAAATGAAGCCGCCTGCCGCGGCTCTACAAGCGTATTGAGTAGCATATCCCATGATACCCTGGTAAAAAAAAATGCATAGGATGCTGGGATATTGTGTTGGCGTGCCTATAAGAGCCCAGTCACGCCATGTTCCCGCCTCTTTGGCCTTGAGAACAACTGAGGCCGAAGAGATGCTGATGTCTAATTTTCAGCAGAGGGTTTGAACTCATCCCTCTGAGCCACTACCAAGCAGATGGGCGAACATGCCCCAGGCACGGCCGAGCGTGGCCACTGTTTTTCCAGACCGCAGTTGAGAGGGCAGACAGGCCCTGTGAAGCTCCAAAAGATCCAAGAGGATCTTGATTGTGCATTGACGATTATCTGCTGTGGGGTGAGTTGTGAATGAACCTTCATAGTTTAAATAGGAATATATGAATATATTAGCTATGTCTGTTCCTGAGAACAATAATGGAGGAGTATATGCCTGGGAAGAGAGGAAGAGCAAGGCCAAAGAGAAGATGGGTGCAGGATGTGGCGGATGATCTCCAGATGGATGTATCTGAAGCGGGACATCTTGCTTATGATCGAGAGGTTTTCCGGAAGGTTGTTATGGCTGTGAGGGTCTGCAAAGGACATGCTTATGAATGATTGACGTTTGTTCCATCTTGTTGTCTGATAATTGCTGGTGTTGTTTATCAGACTACAGTTACAGTGTTTTATGATTATCCATGCTGTGATGGAAGATCACTAGTACTGTGAAGGATGATCATGTGTATGTTTATTCATGGGGATGCCTATTTTGTCATTTCATCTAATCATAAATTTTATTTATTAGGGCGTTGGCATTATTAATCAGATGTTGTTGTATCTATTTAATTACATTATTCTGATTCCATGTACACGGACCTGAATTTCTTCTGATATCTCTAAATCATTGTTTTCTTGTTAACCATAGAATGAGATTCTCTTTGTCTTCTAATTCCTCTCTTCTTTTACAGCCCATGAGCAGTAGGCGTTGTGCTATTATCTCCATCATCTCTGTGCAATTACACAAAGGTACCTATAAACTGTATATGTACCTTTGATGAGTCGTAGCTTCACCAGTGACCCCTAGTCCTCTGCTTTTCTTGTGTTTCAATAGGATTTTAATTATGTTTCTAATTTAATGTCTTTTTGTTTCATTTTCACCTCCCGTGTACTTCACCTTAATTATGGCTACTAGGAAAAGAATAGTGGTCGCCGAGTGTCGATTTTTCAATGAAGAATGGGGCGTAAAGTACTTCTTTCTGGAAACAAAGGACCAGAAAACCAGTTTCGTAATATGCAGCGAAAGTGGTGCCGTTTTGAAAGAGTACAATCTTCGGTGTCACTACGAAACAAAACATTTATCAACATATTAAAAGTTTTCTGGAAAGTTACGTTCTGGGAAATATGAGACCATTAAACGTGGTTTTGAAACACAAAGAAATATCTTCACGAGAAAATTTGCTGAAAATGAATCTGTCACTCGTACAAGTTACAAAACAGTGCATACGATGGCAGAACGAGGAAAACCGTTTACTGATGGCATCTTCATCAAAGAGCGTATGATCGAAGCAGCAAATGACTTGTGTCCCGAGAAAGCCGATCTGTTTAGAACTATCAGCCTTTCGGCAAGTTCAGTTGTGCGGAGAACAGAAGAACTTGGAGAGAACATAGTGCTACAGATACGCGAGAAAGCTAGGAACTTGTTGTGGTATTCTCTGGGCTGGATGAGTCTACTGATCTCTCGAGAACGTCATAACTTCTCGTATTCATTCGTGGTGTCAATTTAGGACTTTCAGATATCGGAAGAGTTGGCATCCGTTTGCAGCATGCATGGAACAACAACTGGGAAAGTCATTTTCGTGGAAGTGCAAACAATTTTGCAAGACTATAACCTTCAGTGGAATCAGCTTCTAGGTGTTACAGTTGATGGAAGGAAAAAAAAACATGGCTGGAGTGTAGGAAGGGTCTGGTGGGGCAGATCAGGACTCAGTTGGAAGATTTGCAAATTCCGGGCGCTCTGTTTATACACTGCATCCTACCTCAGCAAGTACTCTGTGGGAAAGACTTAGATATTTATTGTGTACTGAAACCAGTCGTTTCTGCTGTGAACTTCATTCGGGAACACGCACTAATCCACCGTCAGTTCCAGGCTTTTATTGAAGAAATTGATTCTGAATTATGTGACTTGCCTTATCACACATCAGTCAGGTGGCTCAGCTGCGGTAAAGTCCTGCTTCGTTTTTACTAGCTCCGAAACGACATAGATGTTTTCCTCACTGAAAAAGATATAGCTGATTCACAGCTGTCAGATCCTACCTGGCTGTCAAAGTTGTCATTTTTGGTCGACATGAATGAACTGAATTTGAAACTTCAGGGAATCGATTACCTCGTCTGTGATCTCTACAGAACCATCATAGGATTTCGGAGAAAGCTGTCATTGTTGGAAGCACAACTGGAAGGAGAAAACCTTTCTCATTTTCACTGTTTCAAAGAGTTTGGAGAGATTTTCAGATCTTGACAGAATTTAGAGTGACATTCTTCTATTCCAGAATCCGTTTGATTGTAACCTTGATGATGTGTTAGTTGAACTACAGTTGCAGCTCATTGACTTGCAAGCAAATGACTTGATGAAAGAGAAGCACAGAGAAGGAAGTGCCACTGCTTACCTGATGTTGAGTTTCCGAAACTTAAGATATTTGCCGCTGGTATGGCATCAGTGTTTGGAACAACTTATGTCTGTGAGCAAACATTTTCAAAAATGAAGTCTGTGAAGTCACCACATCGAATGAGATTGACTGATGAACATTTGAAAGCAATTCTCTTGATTGGATGCAGCAATTCCAAACCAAACAGGGGTGGTATTTTGAAAGCAATTTCACAAATCTCACTAACCTCTTTTGCTGCTTAGTTTGTGAGATTAAGATATGTGAACATTAGGTCTGATGTAACTATCTTTGTGCTAACGTCGCTTTCTTTGATAACTTTGTTTAGTAAATAAATATGTTGGTTATCTTTGTTGTGTTTTTGTTTTGTTTTTATTTTTGTGTGCATTGCACGCCCTTCGCATGATTAACTTAGTCTTTCGTCTTGTTTCCCAGAGCTTTCGTTTTAGCTTGTAATTATTGTTAAAGTTAGTTGCACATCCTTTACAGTACGTTTGCAGTCAACACAAGCATTATTTGTGTGGTTGATGTCTTGGCAAGTTTACGTTCAGTAGTTTGCATTCAGTATCACGCCCATAGTCTTTAGCCACCCAGAACATTTTATGGTAGCCATTTTTATGTGTCTGGGTCGACCCTGTAGCCATGCCATCATCATCATCATCATCATTATCATCATCATCATCATCATCATCATCATCATCATCATCATCATCATCATCATCATCATCATCATCATCATCATCATCATGTGCCCTGGCAACTGGCGTAGGCATTAATTTCTTTGTTCTTTAGTGTTCTGAATCAACTCTGCTGATGGTATTCACCCATGCCAGTTTTAGTCAAACCAGCAACATTTCTCTTGGTCTGCCTCTGCCTCTTTTCCCAACTGATCTTTCCAATTGCCACGACGTTCTCCGGCGCCTGTCTTCTCATTACATGATCAAAGTTCCACATGCAATTAATAAAACATACTCCCCGCCTCAAGAGAGATCTAAACACAAGACCACCGCACCGACAGGCAACTAACTGTTCTACCAACTATGCTATTACGGCTGCGTAGCGTTAGCAGACACGCCCCGAAAATTATTTTCCCAGTGACTTTGATCAAAGAACCAGACGCAGAACAATACACAGCATTAAAACAGCGGATATAATACGGGCAGAAATAGAACAAACACTTCATATTAGTTTCATGAGCCACACAGACCTGGCCTGAATCCCGCTTCTTATATTTCACCGCGTCGTTGATTAGTTTCTTGGGCGGCGGTCATTCTCAAATAAACAAGCAATGATAGACCCTCGACCTCATCGATTCTTTCGTCTTTCCTAATTCCCAGACTGAATCCCCCTACACCAGCAGGGGAAAACGGCAATTAGGGAAAACAAACAGAGGGAAATCACGTGATCTCGGCATCAATGTCGTACCCAGCGACGCGGAGAGAAACCGGAAGTGAATCCAATGGGCTCTGAGTAAAGACTCGTGTATTTTCCAGATGGAAAAATGTGCTATTAGCCGCACAAAGCACTCGTTATATACGCTCAATTGTTTCGCTAACTTTGTCTCCACCTTAATGTTGTTTTGAGAATCGTTGAAATTTAAGAAACTTAAGTATTTCTTTGACTTTTGTTAGTTTGTGGAGTTCGAAAGTTGTGCAGTTGGAGGGATGATTGCGGAGAATGCAAAATTTCGGCATCGCGTTCTTTAGACTTGGCTGCAGCGGTAACCTGTTTAATGGAAGTTATATTGAGTTGCACCGTAAACACCCGATTAGCCACAAAATCCCCTGCACACGGTTCTGCAATATCAGCTTTTCATAATGGCGTGGGAAAATGCCGAATCTACCCAGATCTTTTCACTCACCGGCACTTTGCCATCTTAACTGACGATGTGCGGGTACCAGATAATTTTCAGAAACGGCCAAATCATTCACTTCCCGACTGTAGTTACTGCACTGTGATTTCACCCGAAGTGAAGGATTATGCCTTTTGTGAAAATTATCTGGCAACCACACATCGGCGGTCAAGACGGCAAAGTGACAATGCAAGTCACATGTGGTGATCCGTGTGGTCACATGTACAGTCATGGACCCCTTTTCACGCCTTGAGGTGCACTGGCTCCATGGTGCTAGTTACATAGTGTCAATATCACGCCAGCCAACTTTACTTCCCAGACATTCTCTTGGTACCAATTTTATGCTGGGTCATTCTAGAAGTCTAGGTCTATTAAAATAAATATTTTTCGATTGGATTCGAACATCTTGCTACCGGAACACGAGAAAGCGTACTAAACTGCACACTGTGCAATCGACGCTCCCTGGTATAGTCCTAGCTTCATGAAACAGGTACATGATAATTTTAGTTTAAGCCAACGGGCAGTATTTGTCCAGTAAACTACTTTTTCCTTCTTCTTTTTCTTCTTCTTTTTTTTTTTCCTTCTTCTTCTTTTTTTTTTTCCTTCTTCTTCTTCTTCTTCTTCTTCTTCTTCTTCTTCTTCTTCTTCTTCTTCTTCTTCTTCTTCTTCTTCTTCTTCTTCTTCTTCTTCTTCTTCTTCTTCTTCTTCTTCTTCTTCTTCTTCTTCTTCTGCGTTCATCCGGATTTTTTTTTCGGACGTGATTGCGTTGTGCCTGTTTACAGCAGAGCTGCGTTCTTGCGCCGTTAGGCCGACACATCCGACTTCTGCGGGCATTTGTTGACCGGGTTAACCTTCCCGGGTAAACTACATTCACTGCCAACAAAACTACTTTCACTACCAACAGTAGAATGTCGTTTGTAGCTCGGATGTACACACATCCGGAACATGGCTGGTTATGCTGTGCTGTGTACGGGGATTTGTCTTGTATGATGTATTGGTCACTTACAGAAAGAGAATAGAGAATTTATAAGTGTGAACTATAGAGGAGATCGGAGTTCTCATGTATGTGATCTAAAGAAGAATGGAGAATCTATATGTGTGATCTAATGAAGATTGGAGCACTTATGTGTTTATCTATAGGGGATTGGAACACTCATGTCTGTGACAAATAGGAGCAAAGTAGAGCACTTATGTGTGTGATATGTATGAAGAGACTGGAGGACTTATGTGTGAGATCTATAGAAGATTGGAGCACTTATGTGTGAGTTCAATAGGAAATTGGAGCACTTATGTATCTGATCTACAGGAACGAATGAACGATCGAACAAACTTTATTTTCAAAGGGTTAAGAATTGGGCACGCAGGCTCGTCTGATATTCTGCTCCTATTCTGTCTTTCCTTTCATACTTTATTTCATTCATACACCACCCATGAAGCCAATCTTAGATAACAACAGAACAATATGCATTAAACTCATGACTTACTAGGCAATTTTTAACACGGCAATTATAAATACCTAAGGAAGGTGTAACATACCATACATATGGGAATGTTTATTATACTAGTTGTCCTTTGAGGTAATTTTTATTGTTGTTTTGCATTAGGGGGGGGGGGGGGGCATGTAGTCTGTACCGAGAGAGTGTTCATACAGATTACGACTGTATGTATTGTGATTGGTGGTGTATTTAATTTCTTTTGGAGCTTGTTCCACAACTGAGCGGCAGAGTACGCTAAACTTGTTTTGTATAAGTCTATCCTAGGTTTAGGAACATGAAGTATGTTTAGTCCTTCGCTATGTCTTGCGTTATATTTAAACAGTCACCAAAGGTAGCGTGGAGCATTTTGAAATAGGATTTTGTAAATTAGTACGGCTTTATTAAAAAGTAAGTGTTTGTGGAGTGGCAGTAACTGAAGACGTTCATGTAGGTTAGAATTGTCGGCAAGCTTTTTACCGTTAATTAAAAGCATTGCCCTTTTCTGGAGTGAATACAGGCGTTTTGTTATTGATTTGGAGCATCCATCCCAGACTGTGGAACAGTAGTCAATATGTTTTTGTATATGGGAAGTATAGGATATTTTTTCTTGTGTTATAATTAAGGAAACTTTAAATTTTGGCGAGTTGATACTCTTTTTTTCCCCCCTTGCTCCACTTAGGAGGAAAGTGGAGCACTTATGTGTGAGATCAAAAGGAGGAATGTGGAGCACTTATGTATGTGACACATAGGGGAAAATGGGAGTACGTGTGTGTTTGGATATATAGGACGAAACATGCAGGACGTATGTTCGACATGCATTTGTGTCAGGTGTGCTTCCTCTAGACCAGTGTTTCCCAACGTGGGGCCCACACTCCACAGGGGGAGGGGGGCAATTCGATTGTACAGGGGGGCAATTTGATTGTTCAGGGGGACAATTCGATTGTTAAGGGGAGCAATTCGAAAATGGACTCGTCCAGAGTTTAAGTTAACCGACTCTCAGTCACTACTCGAGCTGGGTAAACGTCCAGTACAAGTTAGATCTGTCCGCCATGTTAGTAGCCCTGATTTCATTGTTACACGTTAGAGGCGAAATACTGGTTATACTGGGCTGGCACTAAGCATTTTGCGCTATTTGTTCTGAATGGTGCGAAATGCTTAGTCCCAGGATCTCAGTTTCTGCAGTATTTCGCAGTAACGCTAACCATTGGTGTTAATTTGAAATAAGCGTCCGTTAAATTGTTGTAAAAGTCTCGTTGTTTTAAAAGATATATACGTTGTATAAATATAAGTGATATATAAATGATATGTAAATTCAATTGGTAATTTTTATTAATTTCAGTTTTAGAAGCATCATTTTCCAGAAAAATGTGTCAAATGAAAAAGTATGGTTTTTTATTTATTTTTTTTGTGTGGTGGGGTAAATGTGCCAAACATATTTAAATATCATTTTTAGTCTACGTTTACTCCAGTTCATATTATATTTTTTAAAGTTTTTAATTGATCTTATATTTATTTATTTCAGCCCATAGTGAAATGAGTGGTGCAAGCAAGAAAACAATTTGTCAGTATTCGGAGGAATATTTAAAATTTGGTTTCATACCCGCTGTCCACGATGAACGGTCACCTTTTTGTCTTGTATGCCAACAATGCTTGACCAACGAATCAATGAAACGAGGTCATCTTGAGGCACATTTGAAGGCGAAACATAATGCTCATATTAATTCAGATTTGAATTACTTTCAAACTTTAAAGAAAATTTTTGAAAAAAGAGTAACATTACAGTCTCTATTTACTGCTCACAATGCAACTATCAATCGTAATCTCACCTCTGCTATGTGTCCACCGTGACGAGGTAGAAGGGCTTATGTGTTCCAATGACCCCAAGAGCTATGCCGACGGTAGCACAGCAACTGGTAGGGTCACCCATGTCGGACAGGTCAAGGGAGAGGGACCAGACCAAGTGACACACAAACCTGCTGCCTTGTAGGTAGACTGGGGACAGTCAAAGGCTAGGGAAAGCACCCCGAAAAGTGCTTGTTGAAATAGGATGTAATGGGCCACAGGCTTGTCAAAGCAGTGCAACGTAACTTAATTCATGATGTCACAAATTAAAATATAACTTGTTGAAAAGCTGAAAACAAGAAAATTCTCTGTGCAAATGGATGAATCAACTTTGAGAGACAGTGAGGCCGTACTTATAACTAACACTAGCTGACCCGGCCCGGCTTCGCCCAGGCCCTGGAGGGGATCTATCTATCTATCAGTCTGTCTGTCTGCTTGTTTGTCTGTCTGTCTGGCTGACCCGGCCCGGCTTCACCCAGTCCCTGGTGGGGAGCATCTCATTTAATTCATATAAGTAGTCATATAAGCTCTCTCGTTCCCGACTATCTGTCTGTCTGTCTATCTGACCCGGCCCGGCTTCACCCAGTCCCTGGTGGGGAGCATCTAATTTAATTCATATACGTAGTCATATAACCTCTGCCGTTCCCGACTATCTGTTTGTCTGTCTATCCCTCTGTCTGTCTCTCCCGGCCCGGCTTCATCCAGTCCCTGGTGGGGAGCATCTCATTTAATTCATATACGTAGTCATATAAACTCTCCCGTTCCCGACAGTCTGTCTGTCTATCTGTCTGTCTGTCTGACCCGGCCGGCTTCACCCAGTCCCTGGTGGGGAGCATGTCATTTAATTCATATAAGTAGTCAAATAAGCTTCCGTTCCCGACTATCTGTCTGTCTGTCTATCTATCTGACCCGGCGTGGTTTCGCCCAGCTCCTGGCGCACAGTAACTTAAAAGAATTTTCCCTTTCCCCAACCATTTATTTTTTTTTAATGAAAAAATGTTTTTTAAACACCGACTGACAGTTATAAGTTTTGTAAGCAGTAAAAG
>JACEFZ010026380.1:0-21751 GCA_014155875.1 Cepaea nemoralis | reverse complement strand
CACGTGTAAACCAAACGAGGGAGCCCACAAACATTGCATGTGTGAACCGAACGATGGAGTCACACAACATTGCACGTGTGAACCGAATGACAGAGTCCCTCCCAAACCATTGCGCGTGTGAACCGAGTGATTATATTATCCCAATCCAGTGCACGTGTGAGCCGAATGATATTTTGCCCCAAAAACCATTGACGTGTGAGCCGAGTGATTATATTGTCCCAAACCTTTGCATTTGGGGCCCGAGTGATTTATTGTCCAAACCATTGCACGGTGAGCCGAAGATATATTGTCCCAAACCATTGCACGTGTGAGCCGAATGATATATTGTCCCAAACCATTGCACGTGTGAGCCGAGTGATTATATTGTCCCAAACCATTGCACGTGTGAGCCGAATGATATATTGTCCCAAACCATTGCACGTGTGAACCGAGTGATTATATTGTCCCAAACCATTGCACGTGTGAGCCGAGTGATTATATTGTCCCAAACCATTGCACGTGTGAACCGAGTGATTATATTGCCCAAACCATGCACGTGGTAACCCCAAATGATTATATTGTCCCAAACCATTGCACGTGTGAACCGAGTGATTATATTGTACCAAACCATTGCACGTGTGAACCGAGTAATTATATTGTCCCAAACCATTGCACGTGTGAGCCGAGTGACAGAGTCCCAAAACATTGCAGTTGAGCCGGAGTGATTATATTGTCCCAAACCATTGCACGTGTTAACCGAGTGATTATATTGTCCCAAACCATTGCACGTGTGAGCCGAGTGACAGAGTCCCAAAACATTGCACGTGTGAGCCGAGTGATTATATTGTCCCAAACCATTGCACGTGGACCCGAGTGATTATATTGTCCCAAACCATTGCACGTGTGAACCGAGTGATTATATTGTCTCAAACCATTGCACGTGTGAACCGAGTGATTATATTGTCCCAAACCATTGCACGTGTGAACCGAGTGATAGAGTCCTAAAACGAAGCCACGACCTTCAGAGCACGCGGCAGGCAATTTGGCCACTTTTCCCACGGATACCCCCCCCCCCCCCCCCTCTTAAAAAAACCCCCATTTCCGTCCCCCCAGCCATTATTGACAAATAATAAAAAAGCACAATATATCCCAGCCATGAGCTAGAAGGGTTGAACAGGATTTGACCTTCAAATTAAGAGGGATGGGAGAGGAAGTAGAATTCGAGTGGCCGCAAATTAAAGAGCGCGGCTATGGGGGAGAAAAGGGTCCTCTCCAGCACCGGTCAGTTGGTCTTAAATGTTGAATTCTCGCCCTTTGATTTGGGGGACGAAATTACAAGTAACTCAGTAGTCGGAGTGGGTTCGCCTGATGTCAGGGGACACTTGTTATAGGGAAAACTAGTCGAAAATTACGACCACGGATGT
Organism: Cepaea nemoralis; assembly: GCA_014155875.1. Classification (NCBI taxonomy): domain Eukaryota; kingdom Metazoa; phylum Mollusca; class Gastropoda; order Stylommatophora; family Helicidae; genus Cepaea; species Cepaea nemoralis. The sequence goes on along the minus strand of JACEFZ010026380.1, from coordinate 20,348 downwards.
TGAAAACAGCGCTGAAATATAGGATTGTGAACAACAAAGTGGATATCCAGGGGAAATAACTTTTTAAATGCAAATTATCAGGCCAAATCACGAGTTGCGGGAAATGACTGGTTGGTTGAAAAGAACATTTTCAGTGGAATGTTGCTCGTTCCGCCAAATTAAGGAATTTCCAATTCGTATGGGCCAGGAACGACATTATCTTTAGAATTACTTAACTCTTAAGAGCAATGAAACCACTGCCTGGGGGACGGGTTTTTACAAGCATTCGCAATAAGGTAATTTCTGCTACGCTATATGTTTCGTCGTGCTTCGGTTAAAAATTGTAAAAATCCTGTTTAGTGCTATTTATAGCTTGACTATAGTTTTGACACATTTGAATAATTTGGCATCATGATTTTTTTGTAAAACCCCTAAGGGTTTAAAATTTAACCCCTTGAGGTAAAGCCTAGTGATAACATTGACAATGTCAAGACTAAGATCCAAGACAAGCATTTCACTGATCAGCAGAGGTTAATCTTTGCTGATAAACAACTTGAGGATGGACGAACTCTTAGATAGTCGACAGATCGTTCTCATTGCACGTCGAGCCATTCATTCCCATAAGTGCTCGGATCCCTCCCTAGTAAACCCGCAGCTGCAGCGATCAGACACCACCCCTGTGTTGGTTTATCAATTTCTTTGGCTTCCTGCATACTGTTCTTGTCTGGCCACACCTCTTTTAACTTGTTGTTCTCACAGTCTGACCATAGTTGTACATTCAGTCATCACTTAGCTCTCGCAAAAGTCTTACTTCTTGTAGAGCATTCAGTATATACCTGGCCCCTGTCTCGTCCGCCCTCCATATAACCTTTCCAGAAAACCTGTCAGCCGTTATTTCCTTTTAAACCCACATGCCCTGGCATGAAAAGGGGTAATATTGCCAGCCGTGGCAAAAGGACGTACACTGTCAGACTACAACACCAGAAAGAGTCAAACCCTTTATCTGAGCAGAGAGGGGGGCGACAAGAAGAGAAAAAAATAAGAATTACCCCCCCCCCCCCCCCCCCCCCCCCCCCCCAAAAAAAAAAAAGAAAAAAAAAAGAAAAAAGAAAAAGAAGCACAAGAAGAGGAAGGTCAAACATACAGTTCTCAAATATGACAAGGCTGACGAGAATGGCAAAATCACACACCTTCACATGGAATGCCCCAACAATTGCTACGATGCTGGTGCTTTCATGGCATCTCATTTTGACAGACAGTACTGTGGAAAGTGCTGTCTCACATACGTCTTTAACAAGCCTAGAGAAGAGGCTGATGCTTACATTTGATTAAGTAAATGCATACAAAAAGAAACAACAACAAAAAAGCAAAAACAAAAAATAAAGCAAAAAAATAATTAATCCTTATTCTCTAGAAGTAAATTAAAACTAAATCTTAGGCCAAACCATTATGTGCTTTAAGAGTTAATTTCTTTAGAGGAATTATTTATGTAGGATTTACTAAATATTTAGAACTACACGAAAACAATGCCTGCCGCTATCTGTGAGTGACAGCCTGTCTCTAAGAATTTGCATATATCCTTTGCAGGACATTGCATGTTTTTACATGCAGTAGTTTGCCATTGATTTATGAATTAGAAGTCAACATTTAAGTCCACTCGACCAGTGTGTGGAACGGACCCACAATCCCACCATCAGCGCATAGGCATCTTAAACTTAAGATTGGAAAGAGGAAACAAACACCACATTAGGAACAGAGACTTATTTAAGATATTAACGGCAACGACATTACAAGGTGAGATACTCAGATTCATTCCTCTGTGTCTTTCCTTCTCAGGAAAGTTGGAGGGAAGATGCTGAACAATTTGGCATCGCATCACGGAGGAACGTCGGTATTAAAAATGATTGGCGGTATGCGATATCGAAGGCTGTGGACAGACATGATTGCCAACGCCACACGGTTTGGACTATAAGAAGGTGGAGTCAAAGTATTCAGATTTTGTGACGTTTTTATTATCTTCATTGTTGACTGCAGGAGATCCTCCTCCAGAAACATCAAGCATTCTTTGCCCTCATTGTCAAAGACCATTTCGAGCCAAAATAAGTCTTACCAGCCATCTTAGAACTCACAGCTTTATACTGTCAACCCCACTGGATGATGTGAATGGTCATCATCATTCTTGATGGACAAACACCTAAGCTAATCATAAAAAATGGATATTGCTGCCACCAAATGACACCTTTAACCAACTAACATGTTCAGTTGCCTATATCAAACTGTAACTTACGTATTGACTATCTCTTTCATTATTGATTGATGGATTAGATCCACAGCCCGTGCTCAATGCACTGCTAAACTAATCACTAGTGCTCTGATCTCATACTTCAGATCACACCAGGAGGGTTTTAGTTCAGTGCATGAACCTCATAGCATAAATTCTAATCTCATCATCATCATTCTTGATGGACAAACACCTAAGCTAATCATAAAAAATTGATACTGCTGCCACCAAATGACACCTTTAACCAACTAACATGTTCAGTTGCCCATATCAAACTGTAACTTACGTATTGACTTTCTCTTTCATTACTGATTGATGGATTAGATCCACAGGCTGTGCTCAATGCACTGCAAAACTAATCACGTGCTCTGATCTCATACTTCAGATCACACCAGGAGAGTTTTAGTTCAGTGCTTGAACCTCATAGCATCAATTCTAATCTCAATATGTATATACAATAATCTGTAAATTTTTCTCTGAGTAGATTTTCTAATTTCTATATATTTCCAGGGCAAAAGCTGCACATCCTGCCTGTTACAATTTCTAACTGATGAGTGATTTTAATGTGTCAAATGTGCACACAGCACCTCAGATTTGTCACCCTTTAATGTGTTAAATGTGCACACGGCACCTCTGATTTGTCACCCTTTAATGTATCAAATGTGCACACAGCACCTCTGATTTGTCACCCTTTATATGTCAAATGCGCACACAGCTCTCAGATTTGTCACCCTTTAATGTGTCAAATGTGCACAAAGCACCTCAGATTTGTCACCCTTTAATATGTAAAATGTGCACATAGCACCTTTGATTTATCACCACTGTCTGAGAAGGTTAGGCATCTGATCCACTACCCACAGGAATAAGGTGTCAATCCACTACCCACAAGAATAAGGTGTCAATCCACAACCCCTGGGAATAAGGGGCAATCCACTACTCACAGGAATAATGATTCAATACACTACTCACATGAATAAGAGGTCAATCCACTACTCACAGAAATAATGGATCAAAGAGTATGACATCAAGTTCCTTTAAAAAACATATTCTGAACTAGACTCAAACCCAGAACTTAGAGAAGAGGAATACATACTGTATTACATACCGTATTATATACATACTTGAGGTTGAGTTGGTTACAAGGTATGATATCCTCTCACCTTGTAACCAAGTCAACCTCTATTATGTATTACATGCTGACTCTTTCTCTCACACAATCACACACACTTCCACACATAAAGAAGTAAACGAATGTGCAAATTGTGATCATAATTTATGTACAAAAATTGTATACATGTAAACTAATGGTGACTGTTTTGATTGTATAACTGTTCTTGTAACTTTAGTTACAATTACATCAATGTCACGTCGGTTACAATAATTATAAATCAATCATAAAAGCCAACAATCTTATAAATTGTAACATCATTTAAACTACGAGAGGGCTTCAACTGAAAACTTTAAATGTTTTTGTGTTCGTGTGTGTGTGTATGTGTGAATATATTCTGAAAAGGTACAGAATAAATGTATCATGTTTCTATGTATTCACCACAGCGTTCAATGCAAGCACTCCAGCATTGATAAAGTCCCTGGACTTCTGTAGAAAAGAATTCTCTTGGTCGTGTGTGTAACCACTCTGGGGTCACTACTCAGTGTGCCTGACTCAGTCGTGAACAGTCTTGTCACAGAAGTCACACCGTTTTGAAACTTCTTACTCCACTCATACATTTGCTGGACTGACAGGCATGCATCACCATACTGGACCTTCATTCGCTGATGAATTTCTATGTTTCACCCCTTCATTGATAAAAAAAAAGGATAAAAAACGCTGCTCCTCTTTGGTGCATGTCAAAAGTGGGGTGGCCATCTTTAAACTGTCCTTATGATGTCACTGTGATGTCACATGCTTAACACTCTTGACATCTTTAACAACAATATTGACAGGTTACAAGACATTCACATGGTTATTGTAAATTCTATCACACTTTTAAGGTTTTCTTTTGAAGCCCCCTCGTATAACTGCACATAAACTATAGCTCATGTAAACTGTAACCTAATATAAACCGTAACTTTATATGTGCTATAACATCATTTACACTATAACCTCATATACACTGTAATATCATTTAAACTATAACCTCATATAATCTATAATCTCACATAATCTATAACCTCATATAAATAATGTCAGCTCACTGTAAACTAATGTTAACAACACCAGCTCACCCAACCCCTAATTTAACAATGTTAACAAACTGGACAATTATTTGGATCCTCACCAGTGCCACAAAGTGCCTGCACTGTGCTGAAATTCTCCATGTGTGACCTATGGCAGGAGAATACCCTTATGGAGATATCTGTGTGCCCTGAAAGTGATCCTTTACAAACCAAATCAAACCACAATTTAAAACCCACGGACAATGGGTTGGAATGTGCTAACAATGAAACACCTAACACCCAGGTAGGAAACATGACCCTACCATGTCTAATCCAAACCAGGTCTAATTCCAACCATATCTAATCCAAACCAGGTCTAATTCCGACCATATCTAATCCCAACCAGGTCTAATTCCAACCATATCTAATCCCAACCAGGTCTAATTCCAACCATATCTAATCCAAACCAGGTCTAATTCCAACCATATCTAATCCCAACCAGGTCTAATTCCAACCATATCTAATCCCAACCAGGTCTAATTCCAACCATATCTAATCCCAACCAGGTCTAATTCCAACCATATCTAATCCCAACCAGGTCTAATTCCAACCATATCTAATCCAAACCAGGTCTAATTCCAACCATATCTAATCCCAACCAGGTCTAATCAATTCCAACCATGACTAATCCCAACCATGTCTAACCCCAGCCAGTCCGCATGTTCTGTGCTGAATCCTGACCCAGTAACCTCAAAGTATGACTCTCAGCAGATGTCAAGTTCCAAAACTTGCCTCGTCCACCTTGCTGGTTTCTGAGCTGGAGAGGAGAAGGACACCGTTAACACACTCCCTGTAAAGATGGTACTTCTCTACCCTGACCTCACTCCAGCAGATGCCAGCCCTTTCACGGCTCAGACGACATGAGCTCCAATGCCCGGAACTTAAAAAGAGTTAAAACTCAGTCTTACATGGGATTTGACAACCAATCCTGATTAAACAACATAGTAACTCACTTGTAAATGTTAACTCACTTCATCTGAATGTTCAAGCTGCGATGTCAGTTAATAAATAAATCAATCAATTAATCAAATCTGAATGTTCAAAACATTACACCATTCTAACCTCACATAAATAGGGTCAAATCCCTGTACTTCATTGCCTAACCTCAGAAAAAAATGTCAAATCGGTTTACCCAAAATAATGGGGATGTAGAAAAAAAAAAAACAAACATGACTAAGAAGCTGGATGGATGAATAAAACAAAGATTTTTTTTTTACTCATCCATCAAGCTTCTCAGTAATATTTGTTTCTTTATTTTGGTATTCCGTTATAAATTCGGCAGCAGCAAACCACCTTTATTGATACCTAAATAATGGTTAACTCCTAGAATGCAAATACCCTTCACTCGAAAGTGAAGTAATTGTTAAATCACTCTAATATTGCGTAAATAATGTTAATTCACTCTAATACTGTTTGAATAATTTTAAGTCACTCTAATATTGTGTAAATAATGTTAAGTCACTGTAATGTTGTGTAAATAATGTTAAATCACTATAATGTTGTGTAAATAATGTTAAGTCACTGTAATGTTGTGTAAATAATGTTAAGTCACTGTAAATATTATGTAAATATTGTTAAGTCACTCTAATTAGTAGTAGTAGTATAGTAGGCCTCTTTCAGTCCTGAAGGACTATAGAGTTGTGCCGCTTGGGAGGTACCTGGCAGCACATCTGGTGACTGTATAGTCCAATGTGAGAGTGACAATCCCTGTCACAGTTTCCGCATCTGTAAAACGAGGCAAGTCCCGCAGTAAGTGACTGCGTTTTAAGCCTGTGCCGTCTATCCTCAGTTTGTTGGATCAGACTGCGCTCAAAGAGCACCAGTCTGTTTCGTACATCTCTTCTCCAGGAGCATGTGTCTGTTGCAACTCTTTCCGTGTCTGGATCTATTCCAAGGGTTTTCATATCTTGTTTACACACATCCCTATCGTCTTCTGGTTGGCCTCTTTCCTGTGGCTAGTTCTCCATATAGGAGATCTTTGGGAATATGTTCATCCTCCAGCCAATCTAATATTGTGGTAAATAATGTTAAGTCACTGTAATTTCATATGAATAATGCTAACTCATTTTATTTACTGTAAACAATGGTAACTAGACAACAATGTTAAGCCACTTTACCCCAACAATGTTACATCACTTTACTTGAATGCAAATGTTATCTCGTTTTGTCTTGAAAGTTCAACATATTACAACACTCTAATCACTTGTAAGTAATGCCATTTCAATTTAAATAATTGCAAATAATGTTAACCTACTTAAGAGATAAAACTTAGTCTTACATACAATTTTTAAGAGGATTTTAACATTGACAAACATATTTACTTGTCACCAGAACATAGACAAACATATTTACTTGTCACAGTAACATAGACAAACATATTTACTTGTCATTTTACCCAAACAATGTTAACTCACTCTAACCTTAGTCAAATAATGGTTAAACCATTTTCCATGAAGCATAACTCATTTTAACATTATATAAATCATGTTCGCTTAATTTACAATAATGCACATAATGTCAACTTATAATACTACAATGTACAGTATGTTCATTTAATTTACATTAGTGGGAATATTGTTCATTGACTTTGGAGGAGACTGCCGCAACACACATTGCATTCATTAAGGACTCAAGGAGTATGCTTAGTAAGGTGGAGAAAGGAATGTTTCATGTAGAATGGCTTGCCTCGCTTCAGAGGTCACAGATTGAGAAAATTGTATGCATTTTCTGCCCTGGTCATGCAGGAGTGCAGGGGAATGAAGAGGCTGATAGGCTGGCAGGGAATGCACCTCTCAATGATAGATTACCTATGGACAAGGGAGAGGTGGTCAAATACCTGTAGGACCAAGTGGAGATAGCGGTGGAACAGACTGAGCACGTGTATGTGGAGAGAATTATATGGCAGGGGATCAGCAGGAGCTCTGGACAAATCTCAAAACTGAGAGGTAAGACCAGGATAACATTCAATTAGATGGCAGTTGGAACCATTAGCAGTATGACTATGCTGGCTGTTGAACGACGGGACGAAGAGCATGTGGGAATGTCCTGAATGCAGTGATGTCATTTCTTAGTTCAACTCAACTTGTTCGTTGCCATTACCACAAAGTACAATCTGTTAACTTTACCCTGGGCACTGAGTTGGAGCCTTCTGACAATGACATTCCCCAAACCTGTGGGGGAGCCACCCCCGGTCTAGGCCTCACCTTAACCAGTTAGTATGTGCGGTGCGGAACCACTACTTGGTTACATATTCATATGCCTCTCTGCAGACGTCACATTCCAGTAAGGGGCTTGCACACCTACCTGGCATGTTAGCTTGGGGAGAGGAGAACTCTATAACACAGTCCCCATGGAGTGACACTTTGGTACCAGAACAAAAGAAAAGCCCCTAGACTGACACAAGCCATTAAGACGACCTCAACACCAATGCATAGGACTTATTTTTGTTGTTAGCTTGCTTTGAACTCAAGTGTAGTCCATACACATGCCACTACTTCTAGTGCCCTGGAGTCATTTTTGCGCGTGGATTAGTTTTCCCTATTACCAGTATCCCTCACCATCAGGAGAGCATTCACTCTGACTTCTGAGGTACTTGTAATTTATGTCCCCAAGTCAAGGACAAGAAGTTAACATTTTAGTCCAACTGACCAGTGTAGGGACTGAACCCGTTACCTCAGCATCAGCTCTTACCCACTCAATCATGCTGACCTCTACATGAGACTTATGAGTTAAAACAATGCATCAGAGTTATGAGTAATTCTCACTCTAGAGGACTCACCAACCATCCAACAAACCCACCGTTAACTCTTTCTGTACCACTACAATTCAAAATAAACTGATTAGTTACTCCCTGTACACCCAGAACACTTTCAGCTGTCTTTGCTGCATCAGTCTCAGACAAGAGTAACTTTGACCTTGTGTGTCCTAGTTACGACTTTAAATGCTTTCTTGTTGTTAATTCAGTTTCAGATATTTATAATTTTAGCTCCTTCTGACCAATAGCACTGCTACTTTACAATGACTGCCTGGGACCAAAAGAATCCATTTAATCATATGCAAAGAGAGGCAAGGGCAGACCAAGAGAAATTATTATGGATGGACTAATACATGACATGAAGGAACATCATCAGCAGAGTTGATCCAGAACACCCTAGACTGTGGAGAGACATGAACGCCAATGCCAGCTGGCAAGGCGTTTGATAATGATGATGAAACAATGTCAGCTCATTTTAACCTGACAATAAAAAATAGCATAACACTTTAGACTCATGTAAAAACAAAATCTAACTATAACCTCTCATAAAAAAATATATCACTTGTACTTCACATGAATAAATAACATCTCATTCTAACCTCACATAATGCAATAACTCACTTTACCCTCATAACACGTATCTTACTTTAAACTGACATTAAAATATCTCTCTCACCTCACACAAAAATATCAACTCACTCTAACCTCACATCAGTGTGTTACTGATCACATCACCCATCAAGTGTGAATGGTCTAAGAAAAATAAGGGGGAATAGCACCATATACCCTCAAGGCATGTACAAGGGTCCTTTAAGTTTTCTCTTAACATCACATCACTACATCATCTCACCTTTAAGTTTTCTCTAAACATCACACCACAAAATCATCTGACCTTTAAGTTTTCCCTTAACATCACACCACAAAATCATCTTACCTTTGTCTCTTAACATCACATCACAAAATCATCTCACCTTAAACTCAAATGTTTTTCTTTGCAGTCGCTCGCTTTGAAATCAAGTCTAGTCCATACACGTGAACCTACTTCTAGTAGCACTTGACTGATTTTTGCATGTGGATTAGCCTTCCCTATTACCAGTGTCCCTTGCCAACACGTGAACCCACTCCAACTTCACAGGTACTTGTAATTTATGTCCCCAGGTCAAGGACGAGAAATCAATATTTTAGTAAAGCTGACCTGTGTAGGGATTGAACCCGCAACTTCGGTATTAGCACACTTCACGTAAGAACAACTCATTTTAATCTCAAATATAAACTATCTCTCTTTAACTTCACGTAAAAACATAAGAACTCATTTTGATCTCAAACAAATTCTGCAAAACACAAACTCTTCAAAAATCCCACAGACACTTCAGTTTGGGATTCGCCACATACACAAAAGCCAAACATCTCTTGCAGGTTTTGATGCCACATCTGTAGTTGACTTCCTTGCCGGTGGAGTCTGTCCCGCGGCAGTATTTCAACCCACACGGATACCATCCTATGCAGGTGTGCACCTGACAGGTACAGGGTTTACTGAGGTCTTGCATGTCCCGACATTTAGCATGCTTGTTGGGAAGCAGTTCTGAGGTTGCGGAGATAAGGGTAATAAAATCCTTATCCAGTGCTGAAAGAAGGGTAAGAAATTGAGTGCATTTGATAAAAGTATAAAATTAGTTTGCATGTCAGATACTGCCACTGGGGTGTGAGGTGTTAGGCCTTCACATATACTAGGTCTCGGGAGTCTGCCTTGCGCTCCAAATGTTGTGGGTTCAATTCCAGACTATGTATTTCAGTTCACGGGTGCATTTTTTTCTGAGACACCTGGGGATCATCGCTGAAGCCACGGAGTTCACAGCTTTGTGCGATGCTTTCGGCAGGCCGCCTTGTGGAAAGAGACGGAGCCATATGGGATCAAACCCGGTGCAATGAAGTTGATCCTCTCGACTTTTAAGACTTTTATATACCAAGCCATGGTATATTAGAGTGAGACTGATCAGTTCCCTTTCTCACCTTTATCAGTTTGTACAAGTTATTGTGATCACATGAAAATTGGATGTCCTTTGAAAGATGTTGCGATCAACCCCAACCCCAGTTGATTTTCTAGACAAGTTTATGTCCAGTAGTTTCCCATTGCTTTTTGAACGAGAAGTTAACGTTGGAAGTCCAATGGTTCTTTTTCTTTTTCTGCGTTTGTCCGGAATGTTGTTTTAGACGTAACTGTGTTGTGCCTGTTTACAGCAGAGCTGCAATATTTGCATCTTTTGGCCAACACATCCAACTTCTTCAGGCATTTGTTGACAAGGCTGCCTTCCCAGGTGTTTCGTAGTATGTTCAATGTCCAACGGACTAGTGTAGGGAATGGTCTCCCCTTACTTTGGTATCAGCGCACCAAGAGTTCAAACACAATAAGCCCGGCAGCGACACAGACTGCTGTGATCACATGAATGTACTGTTTGTGGAAGTAAAAAGCAAAGCAAAGAAGGGACAAACACACAAGCTTGTCTTGTTTCAGATAAATTGGTTTGACCCTTCCTCTGGGGTAAACTAGGCAGGCCAAGAGAAGGATCATAATGCACGGGTAATACATGGTTTCTACAATTCCACCATGACTTTGTACTATGGAGAGGTATAACTTCACTCCTGGTTCCCACCATGGGTTGTAGTTATTATTCCTATTTTGAAGCATCATATAAGAAAGTGAATATTGAAGAAGGTTGGCTATTAAAGACGATAAAACAAAGAAAATTGAAATATTTTGGTCACTTGAAACGTCACGAAAGTTTGGAGAGAACAATAATGGAGGGGTATATGCCTGGGAAGAGAGGAAGAGGAAGGACAAAGAGAAGATGGGTGCAGGATGTGGCGGATAATCTCCAGATGGGTGTATCGGATGCGGGACAACTTGCTTATGATCGAGAGGTTTTCTGGAAGGTTGTTATGGGAGCAAGGTTCTGCAAAGGACATGCTACTGAATGAACGAATGAATGAATATAAGAAGCTATTGTCTGTCCAGATGGAAAGGTGCCAGTACATGGCAACTGGTCTTCTTAGCCGTCTATGTGATTTTTAAAGGTACCTATAAAGGAACCAATGGTCTGTGGGCTCTAGTTTCTATCACAAACTTGTAACATGTTAACATTCTTACAATTCTGAAATCTACAACTGCCACACATAAAAAACTCTGCCTAACATGCAAGGCTCTCACAGATATAAAAATAGCAATGATGTGGCTACTTACACTTAGATATGGCTCTCAGATCAGACTCCTGTCCATAGATCCCATCCTTAGCCTCGCTGCAGATATTAAAAGCATACGGGCTAATCACATAGACTTTGTCCAGATTGATGGTCAGGTCAAGTGTGTATATGTTCATTTCCCGTTCTTCTTCAGGAGTCCGAATAGCTGTTGGATTTTTCTATAAATATATGGTTAAAATATAGTCATACATTACTGGAGGACTACACTCAGAAATAAATATACACTATTTCTCTTACAACTCCTTCTGTCACAAGTTATTACTTTTAATTCATCCTGCCCCAGATCATTATTACTTTAACTACTCAATGCCCCAAATGGAGGATAAAGGGTAGAAGAAGATAGAAGCAAGAGCCAGCACACACTGTGAATATTTTGTTAAAGATAACAAGCTACAATTTAACTCATGGCAGATACTGCCCCTGGGGTGACCTGTTCACTTCATCTCTACCCTGCCTTTCCAGAAAATTCTGAAAATTATCTGGTACCCATGTGATGAGGGGGGGTGGGGGGGGGGGGGGGGGGGGGGGGGGGGGGGGGGGGGGGGGGGGGGGGGGGGAGGGGGGGGGGGGGGGAGGGGGGGGGGGGGGGCGGGGGGTTGCAGTAGTTCAGTGGCTAGCATGATGCCAGCCAACCTGGTGGTCATGGGTTCAATTTCACATTGTGGTAATGCATGATAAGGAAGACGTGGTTGCGGCCTTGTGGGAGCATGTGTACACCTCAGAGGAGCAAATGGATTACCATGGTCTGGCAAGAATGCGACAGCGAGGGGTGACGAAGGGATCTGGCCGGTGATCAATGCTCAGAGGAAAGGGTATGACGGACATATAATCAGATTGCTACTGGTACTATTAGTGTTGGAACTCTTCGCTGGCTGCTGAGGATGGGGACGGAGCGCTTATGGGAATGCCCCAAATGCTGTGATGTCGGTTCCTAAATCAATCAATCAATCAATCATTGTGGTAGATTTAACACAAGGACCTGGGCTCTCCAGTCGATCCAGCCTAAAATGGGCACCTGGAAATGTCTTGGAAAGTACAGGTGGCCAGTGAGGTATTGAAAACATCACCCCTCCAGTGCTAATTAGTGTATATAACAACGGAGTTAGCACCATATGCCTGACACACCTCAGGGCTGAGTCACCACAGAGTTGCACAAAGAGTCCTGCTACCGCTAGGGATTGAACCCGGACCGTTCTCTTGGTAAGCATGTGGGTAGGTTTTCAGGTGTTTATATTTTGCCAATGCAGTAGTTCTAAGGCCTACTCTTTATAATTTTGAACTGCAGGGGGATTTTTACATGCACACAAAACTGCACATTTGTCACTCATCTGGGAAGAGTAGGCATCTTATTTTTGACCCGGAGACCAGGGGCAGTATAGCATCAATGGGAGCTCCTGAAAAATCTGACCTATAAGTTTTATGTGTGGTAATGACTGGCGACTGTCTACAATTACATTCATTATTATCAAGTGCCATGACGATAAGCATGATCATGGTTTGCCATCTCACAAAATCACATCTTGGATCAGTTATGTGTTCTTGTCCCTAATGTGCCATTTGGCCAAGAGATCCAGATATTTATCCATCTGTCTTCCTCTTGCACTTTTTCCATCAAATTTTGCAGTTGTAATTATGCTTTCAAGTGTATTTATACTCATGAGGTGCCCAAAGAATCGTGACTGCCTACATTTAATTCAAACAGTGCCGGTACGAATCCAGTCAAGAACAATGGTAAGATGTATCACTGGGGAAAGATACCCCATTGCCTGTGTGTTACCCAGACCACTATGCAGAATTGCACACACCAAAACAATGGGAAGCAGAACAGCACACACTGTTACATACCATGCAATGTGCAAGAGGTGTCTAAAGAGGGTTGGTGCCGCTGAAGTCGGAGTGGGTTCGCCTGATGGCGAGGGACACTGTTAATATGGAAAGCTAAGCCATCACTAATATAAAAATAGTGTGCATGGACTATGCTTGAGTTCAAATTTTTCCAAAAAGCATTGTTATCTAATATCACACGTTTCTCTGATCTCATGTGTAGAGAAATTGCATACCTAGCCTCCTCCAGTGTGCAACTTGTGCACATTAAAAATCCCAAGGTAAGTGGAAATCACAAAGAGTAGGCTGTCAGGCCACTGTCCTGGCAAAAACTGTTAGGAAAGAAAACCCACCCATGAGTAGACAGAGTCCGTTACCTTGGATGGAATCTGTCTACAAGAAGCAAACCTTACAAAATTGCAGACAAAAAACCGGACACACTAACCCCTGTAATGCATTACTGGATGTGACGCACTCCCCTCAAAAGAGGACAGCAGAAGAAGAGGAAGAACCCTGATAGTTTCTTGGATGTCCTCTTTTTATACTCACCAATATTTTCAGTTTTCCTCTGAAAAAGTGAACAGAAAAAGAAGGGGAAGAACCCTGATAGTTTCTTGGATGTCCTCTTTTTCTGCTCACCAATATTTTCAGTTTTTAATCCCCAAGTCTCAAATTATGACTAAGGTAAAATAGTCTCCTAAAAGATCTACCAGGTGTAATTGCTTCTTCCTTAGAATCAGCTATCTACTTGTTGTTTCTGATTCTTGTGGGTAGCAAAGTGGTACAGCCTCAGCTATGAAGGTCGTGGGATCATTCTCAGACTGCATTGTTAAGACCACAAGTGCCTTTTTTCTGGAGATTCCTCGGGAACATCACCAGAGCTACAGAGTTTTCTACTTTGTGTGATTCTCTCGATAGGCAACTTGCCATTCTGTGGTGAGAGACTGAGCCAGATGGGATAAAACTCGATGCAATGAAGCCAACCCGCTGACCTTCAACTACTGTTTCTTACCCCCAATTACATTTCTTTAATCATGCTTTTGTCCCTTTGATGTGATTAAATAGGGAGCGGCTAGCTGAAATGGCTAAGAGCCCCAGGTTCTCCTTCGGGAAACAAAGGGTTCAAATCCCTGATAAGGTGTGGATTTTTTTCTGTCGAGGGCAAACAGAAAATCCTAACCTGCACAGTTCACGGCGACTGCACTAGCCAAGCAGCCTTAATTCCTCAGGCTCAAGACCCCCCCCCCCCCCCCCCCCCCCACCTCTATATTGCAAGGTACTATAGGCAGTAGATGACAGTTTTGGCAGTAATGATTGTATACAGTTTAACCCTTTGACCTTGAGATCCTGATATTTAGGTCTCAACATAATTTCTCTGTTTGCCGTAAGCATGTTTTTTGTGGGCTATTGGACACTGTCTTATAATAATGGCAGACTAAATATATTGGACAGCTACTTTTTCTTTTAATAGAGTGATAGGATACTGTAAATGAAGATGCCACTGCCCAGTAGCAAAATTATGTGACATCTGAGTGATTTTCTCTGCATTTTGCACACAAAAAAGTTAGTTGCATATTCTTTACAGGGCATCACAGTCAACGCCAGCATTTTTTCCTGTTGTGATCTCTTGGCAAGTTTACATTCAGTAGTTTGCCATTACTTTCTGAACGACCTTTTTGGAGATCCATTGCAGCCAACTTTCACTGTAGAGATGGCACCTGCTTGATTGATAGAGGTATGACGATGACATGCCACTTATGAGCTGGAGCTCTGCTACAGGGTACCTGAAGGTAAGAGGTAACAGGGCTGAAGGGCGTAATCAATTTTAACCTAATAAAAATAATGTTACAAACCTGTCGAAGCTTGGACATGGCATCTGCGGTAATGAAATCACTCCTCATGAAACGAGTAATGAAGCAAATAACCTGAGGTTGTGTTTGCCCAAGCTCTTCCTCTCCCAAAATATATATCCGAAAAATCTGTACTTCCTTAATAAATAAAACAAAATGAATGGAAATTAGTGTTGCATAAATGATTTGGCTTCTACCACCCTTAACATGCGACTATTTTGTGTGTTAAACAACACACCATTAATCTGCAGAAGCTAGTTTTGTGAAAACAGAAAGACATGATAGTCAGTTTAAAATTACCGTGGTAGAAAATTGACATTACTGTGTGAATATGCGTATATTTCAGCTTGAAGGATTTATCTATAGTCTGTTTACTTTTGTCTGCCCCAATATAAAATTCCATATCCCTCCTGATGTGTCTCCACCTTGTCGCGGTGGGAGGGCTTGCGTGTCCCAATGACCCCAAGAGCTATGCCGATAGAAGCACAACTATGTGTCGGACAGGACTTTGGTTAGGGACCAAACCAAGAGAGACACAACCTGCTGCTCTGCAGGTAGACTGAGGATAGCAGTCAAAAGTTTAAATCAGGCGCACGAAGGCAGAAATTCTTAGTCCGGACACAAGCACTAATGCTCTCAGCTGAGGGATAAGGCTGAACGCTTCTAAACCATTAATCCTCAGATGTGAGAGCCGGGCCGATACACCTACCGAAAAATGGAGGTGAGATGCTGAGCACGCTACAAGCTTAGTTCAGTGTTTCGAAGGCTCTGAGCTGGGGGATATAAGGAATCCCCGGATGAGAGGGCCTGGCCGTTTCTAGCTCACTGATGCACGGAGGTAAGGTGCTGAGCCGGCAGCACATGTAGCCTACCTCGTGAGCGAATACTAAAGGTAGAAAAGTGCCCGTCACACGAAATGGTTGAGAAAAATGTTTGGATCTATACACACAGAGAGTGTAGTCAAAAGGTGGAAGAACGCCTCAATAACACGAAATAGAACGCTTGGCTAGCAAATCCATTGCATGGTCTGAAGTGAAAGCTTACTTAGTAGATGTAGTCCGCAGACTGACCGTTCCTGGTTTGTGCTTGAGCAACCAGTGGCAAGCGAAATGCCCAATAATGGAAGTAAGCAGCCATGAGCAGGACGTGGCAATTCCTCGGGTGAGCCCAGTCTCAGAGCAATATGTGCCGGCTCTGCAAATATGGAAGCCTCCTTGGATAGCGGGGAATGCCCATGGTCTGCCCCTGCCTTCCCTTGAGGGTTCTTCTTCTTCTGCTGCGTTCATCCAGAGTTTTTTTCCGGACGTGATTGCGTTGTGCCTGTTTACAGCAGAGCTGCGTTCTTGCGCCATTAGGCCGACACATCCGACTTCTGCGGGCAATTGTTGACCGGGTTAACCTTCCCGGGGCCTTGAGGATTGACCGTGATGTCTTTGACCGTTCTACCCTGACCAGCTGAGATGTGGGTGACACACCACAACAAAAAGCCACGTGCCTCGAAACCTGAGGAAGGCTAACCTCATTAAAAACTGCCCGCCGAAGTCGGAAGTGCCGGCCTACGGGTGGCAAAATAAAAATTGGCTCTACACAATTACATCAGAGTGAAATGTCTTTTGTGGTCGGAAAAGCTCTGACTAACTAGTCTTCCAAATGTCCTTAACTTTCGGAACAGCTCTGACTAGCTAGTTTCCGATTGTCCCTCATGCTATGAACAGCTCTGACTACCTAGTTTTCCGAATGCTGCTCGTGTCCGGAACAGCTCTGACTAGCAGTTTTCCGAATGTCCGTCGTGCCCGGAACAGCTCTGACTATATTGTCCCCTGGTACAACGACAAAGGACATGTCCGAATCAAAAACTCGCTGAGTGGATACCATCTGCAGACCAGTCTGGTTTGTGCGGGAAGACCGAGGGCAACTGAAATGCTCAATATATTGAAGTGAGGAATTAAAGCAGCCATGAGCAGGACGTGACGATTCCCTCGGTGAGCCCAGCACCAGGGCACTATGTGTCGGCTCTGCAACTATGGAAGCCACCCTGGATGGCAGAAAATGCCATGAACTGTCCCTGCCTTCCCTTGAGGGATGACCGTGAAGTCTTCGACTGTTTCAACTTGACCAGCTGGGATGTGGACGGCACCACAAAAGTGAGAAATTCCCAGGAATGCTAACCTGGTCAAAAATGCACGTTAAAAGTCGGATGTATTGGCCTAAGGATTTTGCCCCAAGGGTGCCTAACCGGACACACCACAATCACATCTGAAGAAAAAAAACACTCCGGATGAACGCAAAGAAGAAGAAATTCCATATCTCAGTAACCAACTGAGGGAAAATGATGAGATTTAACATATAAACTTATCAGTGTCCACCCAAAAAAAAAAAAATTTTGTTCTGGAGATTGTACAGCAGATTTCAAAGTTTGTTTATATGCAGTATATAATTTACGGGTTAGAGATGATGTGCACATTATTAAATGTATTATGTCTTCACATGGAAACATTAGCGTTGAATAATTAATTTTCTCGTGGACATGGGATTGGCCTTATGACAAGGGCCTCACGTAGTGGAATGGGGCATTACTGTAAAACAAGTTTGTTAGCGAGAAATCACTAGTTTTTCACCAAAACATCAAAGAAATGTCACAGCTTTCCATGATTTAAGATGCTTTTTGACCTATCAAAGACATATTCCTTGGGTGGGGGTAAATATAAGACGGCAGGAAAAGTTTCATAACGATGCAACAGACAGTTTTCAAAATAATTGATCGTGAATGAAGGCATTCATTTCTGCACAGACTATAATAACTTTAGTTATGTTGTATGACTTCTGCAGCATGTCCATGATGAGATGCAGCAAAATATGTCAGGCAATAAATCATACAATCTATTGTTTGTGTCTTCATTATTCAAATTCTCTATGGGGAAAATGTTTTAACTATTTGCCAATTAAACATATCTAAGAATGCCTGAATGTTTGTCCATCAAGAATGGTGACCATTCATTTCATCCAGTGGGGTTGAAAGTATAGAGCCATGAGTCTGATAAGGCCTTTTTGGCTCGAAATGTTCTTTGACAATGTGGGCAAAGAATGCTTGATGTTCCAGGAGGAGGATCTCCTGCAGTGGTTTTTCTGTCCAGTCTTTTCTTCACAGCTCTTGCAGTCCTGGTTGCTTCACAAGTGACTGCACCCTTGCATAATGATGTACGCCATGAATTTTGGTCTTTGGCAGCAGTCTCCCAAGTGTCATGATGAATTCCAAAAGCTTTCAGTGAGATTTTCAGAGTGTCTTTAACCCTTTACGAGGCATAGTGGCCATTACCGGCCGATGCCTTAAACGTGCATAGCGTCTGATTGCATCCAATACTATTATGCATTGTAAAAACGCGATCTCTCGGCTTTCCGACACTTCCGACGGCTACTTTCGCTTTCGCCGACAGCTTGACAATGTGGCCGCCATTTGTAAACGCACTACAATGAATTTGAACTGACTTTTTCGGACTAGTTTTGATAGTTTTCGGGGTTTTTACGCTGTTTTTCAAAACAGATTTCGGCGATTCTTCAATTGAAAGCCGAGATTTCGCTAGGTTCAATTTAAATGACATTATAGGGCACAAAGTTGACTGTTAATCGGAGCTAGATATCAGTGCAAAGCGTTACTTTGCATTAGCAGTCTGAGTTGGGCTTTAAAGAAAGTGATTATGATTCTGAAAATGTGTTTGTAAATTGCCGTATAGATGACGGAAAATCACAAACAACATGCTGTATTTCGTAAATATTTGTGTTCATATATGGATTACCAACAACAATCACGTGAGTAACATATTCTGCATGCTTTTCCCTTCATTGTGTTGTTTATTTAACTAAAATCGGTTGACTAACACCTTATTTGTGATGTTTTTACTAATGCGACCCACAATTTTACCAAACCTGAAAAAATCTTGCCCGTTCAGGGCTACAAAACGGACAAGCTTCTGCCCTGTAAAGGGGTAAAGCATTTCCTCTGGCTGCCTTGGGAGAATTTACAACACAGCTCACCATAAAAAAATTTGTTTAGGGAGCTTGTGATCTGACATGCGAGTTAAGTGACCAGCCCAGTGAATCTGATTCTTCATTAGTAGAGTGTGGATACTGGGCATGGACACTCTTTCTAGGACTTCAGTGTCTGGGATCTTGTCTTGCCATTTAATCTTCAATAGGTTCCTAAGGCAGGCTGTGTGGAAGTGGTTTAATTTCCTAGCGTGTCGCTGATAAACAGTCCATGTTTCACAAGCATATAGCAGTGTGGATAATACAACTGGTTTGTAGACTTTCAGCTTTGTTTGCAGACTTATTCCATTTCTGTCCCATACATTCTTGTACAGTCTGCCAAAGCCGCGCTAGGCTTGGAGATTCTTGCCTTCGTCATCAATTGTGGCAGCATGTGACACAGTGCTGCCAAGATAGGTGAATTTGTCCACAACACTTAGTCTATGACCGTTCACATTGATATATTTATTCGGGACGGTGTGATTATTCCCTGGAGCTGGCTGGTACATAACTACAGT
Organism: Cepaea nemoralis; assembly: GCA_014155875.1. Classification (NCBI taxonomy): domain Eukaryota; kingdom Metazoa; phylum Mollusca; class Gastropoda; order Stylommatophora; family Helicidae; genus Cepaea; species Cepaea nemoralis. The sequence continues at coordinate 644 of JACEFZ010026380.1, read as the reverse complement.
CTTCTCCAAGTTGACATTGAGCCCAAAGTTGGCACAGGCATGTGAGAAAGCTGAAACACTGTGTTGCATGTCTGCCTCTGAGTTGGCATATAGAGCGCAATCATCAGCAAAAAAAAACACTTCAACAGGAGCTCTCTGACGGTGTCACTGTAACTTATTTAGCTGTCAGCCTTCTGAGATTGAACAACTTTCCAACACTGTCACTGATGATAGAAATACAATACAACGAAGGACAATAAAACATTGCAATTAAACATCTTTCCTTTAGTTATATATCATTTCAAATAATGATTTGCTCTTACCGATTTAAAATCTATGAACTGTGTAACAAACGAGCCGTCCGAACTCAGAAACTCCAGCGTAACGGTGTCAGCAGAAGTGTTTGCAACAATTTTTTCCACAATCGTTTCTCCGCCCTTATTTCTAGCATTCACGATAAGTTGGCAAACTATAGATGGTATTAGTGCGGTAATTAGAACTGCAAGCTGTATAGATACCGCCATTCTCAAGCTTAATAAAGAATACTTCGTAAATTAAAACATTTCTATCCATCGGCAGTCATTTCCCCCATTGTCCGCCATGTCTGTTTATTTATAACACATTCGCTTCCGGTGTTAGATACTCATGTCTGGTTTTTTTTATCT
>JACEFZ010026379.1:0-15354 GCA_014155875.1 Cepaea nemoralis | reverse complement strand
GGTTGTTGCAAAACAATCATATTATTACTTTTTTTTTCAAATGGCTGGGGAGGTAGATGCGTGAAGCTGGAACTACTGTTTCTGACTGGGTATTATTGCAATGAAGGTAACCAGGCATCAGGGGGAGGGAAACCTAAATTTTGTTTTAAAAAATTTTTTTTTTTTTTTTAAATTTTTTCTTTTGTCATTTCAATGCAATTTACATTTTTTTTGTAATATTTTTTTATCCCTTATATGTATTTCATGCATACCACTGGGAAAGAGTAGTTTTCTGACATAAAAATTAACACTACCCCAGTATATACATCCATCATAAATTTGAAAAAAATGGCATCTTTCATTGAAGTCCCCCGGGGAGAATGTCAGAGCCTAGCAGCAACATCGTTAGGGGCGCCGGCGGACAAGAGTTGTCGGCTGGCAAGTTTCTTCCCTGACCCCGCGACCAGCCGCCCCCCAAAAGACGACGCAAAGCCCAGTGACCCCACCTGAGGCAGTGGGCAGTTTTTGTTGTGCTAATCGCAGACCACGCTGCGACTGGACATCTGAAAGGCGTGTGGTCGAGAGCAAGGCGTTGTGTAAATTTCTCCGGGGTTGTGAGCTGAACGACTGATATTGTGAGCGTCAGACCTATGAGCTGTATTGTGGGTAGTGAGTTTTTATATGTTGTACATTGCTGTAACGATTGTTATGTATTTAATGTGGTAATAAATCCATATAACTTGTGTTGCTGTGTCTTATTCGAATCACGTTGTACTTGTAACTGTCTAGCACATGTGTTAGCCAACGAGCCTAATATAAGATCCTGACAGGGACCAAATGTACTTAATTGTCAAATGCAGGCATGATCACAAATTTCATGTTAGAAGCTCACAAAGTAACAATTTAAAGGGAATATTTTCTTGTTTTTCTCTCCAATAAAAGGCTCATTATTTATTATTGGATGTATGGAAGGGGGAAAGGGGGATACAACAAAGAATGCTGCCGCTATAAGTATTGTATCAGCCTTAATGTGTCTATGTGTGACACAAGTGATAAAGATTTTCCATAAAGCTGTCATGTGTTGTTTTGTTATTTTGTCATGATAAACCAATATCATTACACTGTGGTAGATACCCGAACTCAAATTCGTAAATCAGGACTTGAACAAATAGCATATCAGACATCATGTCTTGAAGTAATCATAAGACATGTTGTATTATTAATCATCTTGAAAACCAAAATATCAGATTCATGTATATAGTTTATGTTTGCATACAAATGTAACTTACAAATCCTTTCAGACTGACTGTAGACATAAGATGGAGAATAAACTACAATCAAGTGTCAAGATAGAACAACCTGAAGTCTGTGTAGGTCAAGGTAAGATTAAAAGATTAAGTGCAATATAAAGTAACAGTTAGTTGAAAATCCTTTACAGGATGTTGCAGTCAACCCCGGCATTTACTGGCTGTTTTGGATTTACTAAATCTTTGTACATTTAGGAGTTTGCCATCACTTTCTGAATTGTCAAAGCCTTAGTGCCATTAAAACCAACACAATAGCAGAATATAAATCTACTCAGACACTGGGAGAAACAAGGTCATGGGCGTGACCGAGTGAGTATCAACCGTGATTAGTGTACAACTCTAGCAAGTTGAGTAGAGCAGGGCACTAGCTTGTCCTGACAATCGGAAGTTGCCGTCAAAGGCAGAGGTAAAAGACCCCCATGTGAATATGGAAGGCAAGGGAAAACCACCACATTATCTTCCCAAGACAAGTTTAAAATAGGAACGTGGAATGTCAGGAAATAGTTGAGATAGAAGTGAAAAATATGAAGATTAATATCCTAGGCATGAGAGAGATGAGGTGGAGGAGATCTGGACAAGTAATAACAGACAAACACACACTAATTTGTTCAGGAGGTAATACATACAGAAAAGGAGTAGGACTAATGTTTGATGAGGAAACAGCTAAATCGGTTAATGGTTATTTGATTAAATCAGATAGGAGTTATTATTCTCAAATTCAAAGTCAAACCAAGAAATATAAATATTATACAAGTGTACGCACCAAAAACAAGCAGTAGTGAAGTGAAATTACAAACATTTTATGACAAAGTAGAAATGGTGACAGGTAGAACAATTTAAACATGATTCAGGAGTCAGCCTTTGTCTCAGGAGTCAGCATATGTCTTGTCAACACGGGCTAAGAAAAATATGAATGAATCTAAGATAAAGCTGCATGTTTTGAAATAAGCCATTAAATGTCCCTTATTGCAGATTCAGTCAAAGATATCATGAGATCACTTAAGTTATTCACACATCTCTAGAGCTTTAAAGTGCCCATCACATGTTGCATCTTACAGTGGCACAATAGCAAGAGATGTCTCCTTCACTTTGCTTCTCTGATAAAATAAATATATAATATCAGCTCCTCATCATCAGATCTATTTGCTTGTCCATCAAGTAAGATACTGACATATGTGGGGTGTTTCTTTATTTCAATAACCTCTCTAACTTGTCTGACTCCTCAACTTGTAAGACTAGTTGCTAAACTTGTATGACTAAGCTGCCTTATGCCTGAATGAGGCGCTATTTCTGTTTGATTTGGCACAACAACAGTGATGGCATGACCATTCCATCACAGTTACTCTTATCTGCATTCTGACAGTTATATACAACCTGTCTTACTGTATGGCAGTCAATCATTGAACATAAATAAATACATTCAGAACAGCTTAGAAACAACAGTGATGGCATGAACATTCTATCACAGTTACTCTTATCTGCATCGTGACAGTTATATAGAACCTGTCTTACTGTATGGTAGTCAATCATTGAACATAAATAAATACATTCAGAACAGCTTAAATTCAGAACAGCTTAGAAACAACAGTGATGTGGATGCTGAGACAAATGTTGCGTCCAGAGTAACTAACAATGATTGCTTGGTTAAGGCTTATGTCACTAGAACATTATATACAACTATAAGGAGAAATATATCATTCTTTGGTCATGTAGTGAAAAGAGGGGAACTGGAAAACACTGTGATGATAGCATGCTGGATGGACCGAGACAGTGGGATGATGGGATATCATCAGCATATTTGATTCTGAGTACCAGGGACTGAGACAGTGGCATGGTGGGATATCATCAGCAGATTTGATTCTGAGTACCAGGGACTGAGACAGTGGCATGGTGGGATGTCATCAGCAGATTTGATTCTGAGTACCAGGGACTGAGACAGTGGCATGGTGGGATGTCATCAGCAGATTTGATTCTGAGTACCAGGGACTGAGACAGTGGCATGGTGGGATATCATCAGCAGATTTGATTCTGAGTACCAGGGACTGAGACAGTGGCATGGTGGGATGTCATCAGCAGATTTGATTCTGAGTACCAGGGACTGAGACAGTGGCATGGTGGGATGTCATCAGCAGATTTGATTCTGAGTACCAGGGACTGAGACAGTGGCATGGTGGGATATCATCAGCAGATTTGATTCTGAGTACCAGGGACTGAGACAGTGGCATGATGGGATGTCATCAGCAGATTTGATTCTGAGTACCAGGGACTGAGACAGTGGCATGGTGGGATGTCATCAGCAGATTTGATTCTGAGTACCAGGGACTGAGACAGTGGCATGATGGGATGTCATCAGCAGATTTGATTCTGAGTACCAGGGACTGAGACAGTGGCATGATGGGATGTCATCAGCAGATTTGATTCTGAGTACCAGGGACTGAGACAGTGGCATGAGTGGGATGTCATCAGCAGATTTGATTCTGAGTACCAGGGACTGAGACAGTGGCATGATGGGATGTCATCAGCAGATTTGATTCTGAGTACCAGGGACTGAGACAGTGGCATGATGGGATGTCATCAGCAGATTTGATTCTGAGTACCAGGGACTGAGACAGTGGCATGGTGGGATGTCATCAGCAGATTTGATTCTGAGTACCAGGACTGAGACAGTGGCATGGTGGGATGTCATCAGCAGATTTGATTCTGAGTACCAGGGACTGAGACAGTGGCATGGTGGGATGTCATCAGCAGATTTGATTCTGAGTACCAGGGACTGAGACAGTGGCATGGTGGGATGTCATCAGCAGATTTGATTCTGAGTACCAGGGACTGAGACAGTGGCATGGTGGGATGTCATCAGCAGATTTGATTCTGAGTACCAGGGACTGAGACAGTGGCATGATGGGATGTCATCAGCAGATTTGATTCTGAGTACCAGGGACTGAGACAGTGGCATGATGGGATGTCATCAGCAGATTTGATTCTGAGTACCAGGGACTGAGACAGTGGCATGATGGGATGTCATCAGCAGATTTGATTCTGAGTACCAGGGACTGAGACAGTGGCATGGTGGGATGTCATCAGCAGATTTGATTCTGAGTACCAGGGACTGAGACAGTGGCATGGTGGGATGTCATCAGCAGATTTGATTCTGAGTACCAGGGACTGAGACAGTGGCATGATGGGATGTCATCAGCAGATTTGATTCTGAGTACCAGGGACTGAGACAGTGGCATGGTGGGATATCATCAGCAGATTTGATTCTGAGTACCAGGGACTGAGACAGTGGCATGATGGGATATCATCAGCAGATTTGATTCTGAGTACCAGGGACTGAGACAGTGGCATGGTGGGATATCATCAGCAGATTTGATTCTGAGTACCAGGGACTGAGACAGTGGCATGGTGGGATATCATCAGCAGATTTGATTCTGAGTACCAGGGACTGAGACAGTGGCATGGTGGGATGTCATCAGCAGATTTGATTCTGAGTACCAGAGACTGAGACAGTGGCATGATGGGATGTCATCAGCAGATTTGATTCTGAGTACCAGAGACTGAGACAGTGGCATGATGGGATGTCATCAGCAGATTTGATTCTGAGTACCAGGGACTGAGACAGTGGCATGGTGGGATGTCATCAGCAGATTTGATTCTGAGTACCAGGGACTGAGACAGTGGCATGGTGGGATATCATCAGCAGATTTGATTCTGAGTACCAGATACTGAGACAGTGGCATGGTGGGATATCATCAGCAGTGTTGATTCTGAGTACCAGGGACTGAGACAGTGGCATGGTGGGATGTCATCAGCAGATTTGATTCTGAGTACCAGGGACTGAGACAGTGGGTTGATGGGATGTCATCAGCAGATTTGATTCTGAGCACCAGGGACTGAGACAGTGGCATGGTGGGATGTCATCAGCAGATTTGATTCTGAGCACCAGGGACTGAGACAGTGGGATGATGGGATGTCATCAGCAGATTTGATTCTGAGTACCAGGGACTGAGACAGTGGCATGGTGGGATGTCATCAGCAGATTTGATTCTGAGTACCAGGGACTGAGACAGTGGCATGGTGGGATATCATCAGCAGATTTGATTCTGAGTACCAGGGACTGAGACAGTGGCATGGTGGGATGTCATCAGCAGATTTGATTCTGAGTACCAGGGACTGAGACAGTGGCATGATGGGATGTCATCAGCAGATTTGATTCTGAGTACCAGGGACTGAGACAGTGGCATGGTGGGATATCATCAGCAGATTTGATTCTGAGTACCAGGGACTGAGACAGTGGCATGATGGGATGTCATCAGCAGATTTGATTCTGAGTACCAGGGACTGAGACAGTGGCATGGTGGTATATCATCAGCAGATTTGATTCTGAGTACCAGGGACTGAGACAGTGGCATGGTGGGATATCATCAGCAGATTTGATTCTGAGTACCAGGGACTGAGACAGTGGCATGGTGGGATGTCATCAGCAGATTTGATTCTGAGTACCAGGGACTGAGACAGTGGGATGATGGGATGTCATCAGCAGATTTGATTCTGAGTACCAGGGACTGAGACAGTGGCATGGTGGGATGTCATCAGCAGATTTGATTCTGAGTACCAGGGACTGAGACAGTGGCATGGTGGGATATCATCAGCAGATTTGATTCTGAGTACCAGGGACTGAGACAGTGGCATGGTGGGATGTCATCAGCAGATTTGATTCTGAGTACCAGGGACTGAGACAGTGGCATGATGGGATGTCATCAGCAGATTTGATTCTGAGTACCAGGGACTGAGACAGTGGCATGGTGGGATATCATCAGCAGATTTGATTCTGAGTACCAGGGACTGAGACAGTGGCATGATGGGATATCATCAGCAGATTTGATTCTGAGTACCAGGGACTGAGACAGTGGCATGGTGGGATATCATCAGCAGATTTGATTCTGAGTACCAGGGACTGAGACAGTGGCATGGTGGGATATCATCAGCAGATTTGATTCTGAGTACCATGGACTGAGACAGTGGCATGGTGGGATGTCATCAGCAGATTTGATTCTGAGTACCAGAGACTGAGACAGTGGGATGATGGGATGTCATCAGCAGATTTGATTCTGAGTACCAGAGACTGAGACAGTGGCATGATGGGATGTCATCAGCAGATTTGATTCTGAGTACCAGGGACTGAGACAGTGGCATGGTGGGATGTCATCAGCAGATTTGATTCTGAGTACCAGGGACTGAGACAGTGGCATGGTGGGATATCATCAGCAGATTTGATTCTGAGTACCAGGGACTGAGACAGTGGCATGGTGGGATATCATCAGCAGATTTGATTCTGAGTACCAGGGACTGAGACAGTGGCATGGTGGGATGTCATCAGCAGATTTGATTCTGAGTACCAGGGACTGAGACAGTGGCATGATGGGATATCATCAGCAGATTTGATTCTGAGTACCAGGGACTGAGACAGTGGCATGGTGGGATATCATCAGCAGATTTGATTCTGAGTACCAGAGACTGAGACAGTGGCATGGTGGGATATCATCAGCAGATGTTGATTCTGAGTACCAGGGACTGAGACAGTGGCATGGTGGGATGTCATCAGCAGATTTGATTCTGAGTACCAGGGACTGAGACAGTGGGTTGATGGGATGTCATCAGCAGATTTGATTCTGAGTACCAGGGACTGAGACAGTGGCATGGTGGGATGTCATCAGCAGATTTGATTCTGAGTACCAGGGACTGAGACAGTGGGATGATGGGATGTCATCAGCAGATTTGATTCTGAGTACCAGGGACTGAGACAGTGGCATGATGGGATGTCATCAGCAGATTTGATTCTGAGTACCAGGGACTGAGACAGTGGCATGGTGGGATATCATCAGCAGATTTGATTCTGAGTACCAGGGACTGAGACAGTGGCATGGTGGGATATCATCAGCAGATTTGATTCTGAGTACCAGGGACTGAGACAGTGGCATGGTGGGATATCATCAGCAGATTTGATTCTGAGTACCAGGGACTGAGACAGTGGCATGGTGGGATATCATCAGCAGATTTGATTCTGAGTACCAGATACTGAGACAGTGGCATGGTGGGATATCATCAGCAGTGTTGATTCTGAGTACCAGGGACTGAGACAGTGGCATGGTGGGATGTCATCAGCAGATTTGATTCTGAGTACCAGGGACTGAGACAGTGGGTTGATGGGATGTCATCAGCAGATTTGATTCTGAGCACCAGGGACTGAGACAGTGGCATGGTGGGATGTCATCAGCAGATTTGATTCTGAGTACCAGGGACTGAGACAGTGGGATGATGGGATGTCATCAGCAGATTTGATTCTGAGTACCAGGGACTGAGACAGTGGCATGATGGGATGTCATCAGCAGATTTGATTCTGAGTACCAGGGACTGAGACAGTGGCATGGTGGGATATCATCAGCAGATTTGATTCCGAGTACCAGGGACTGAGACAGTGGCATGGTGGGATATCATCAGCAGATTTGATTCTGAGTACCAGGGACTGAGACAGTGGCATGATGGGATATCATCAGCAGATTTGATTCTGAGTACCAGGGACTGAGACAGTGGCATGGTGGGATATCATCAGCAGATTTGATTCTGAGTACCAGGGACTGAGACAGTGGCATGGTGGGATATCATCAGCAGATTTGATTCTGAGTACCAGGGACTGAGGCAATGGCATGGTGGGATGTCATCAGCAGATTTGATTCTGAGTACCAGGGACTGAGACAGTGGGATGATGGGATGTCATCAGCAGATTTGATTCTGAGTACCAGAGACTGAGACAGTGGCATGATGGGATGTCATCAGCAGATTTGATTCTGAGTACCAGGGACTGAGACAGTGGCATGGTGGGATGTCATCAGCAGATTTGATTCTGAGTACCAGGGACTGAGACAGTGGCATGGTGGGATATCATCAGCAGATTTGATTCTGAGTACCAGGGACTGAGACAGTGGCATGGTGGGATATCATCAGCAGTGTTGATTCTGAGTACCAGGGACTGAGACAGTGGCATGGTGGGATGTCATCAGCAGATTTGATTCTGAGTACCAGGGACTGAGACAGTGGGATGATGGGATGTCATCAGCAGATTTGATTCTGAGTACCAGGGACTGAGACAAATCAAATCAAATCAAAATCAAATCAACTTTATTAGGGTCACAAATTGGGCGCGCAGGCCCGTCTTACATTCGGCCCTTCCAATCACTCGTCTTTCGTTCATCAAGAGCATTATACATTTACATTCTTCTTCTTCTTCTTCAGCATTCCGAGCCATTGAGGTTCTTTGCTGCAAATACAATCTGTCTCCATTCGTCTCTCTGGTGGACCTTCTCTTGCCAGTCGTTGATTCCAAGTGCTTGTAGGTCTGTATGTATATTATCTCTCCACCGCCTTCTTGGTCTACCTCGGGGTCTACGGTCATTTATTTCCTGAGTGTAAGCGAGTTTTGTTTCCCTATTATCTTCCATTCTTTCTATATGCCCCAGCCATTGTAGTCTATTAGCCTTCATGATACCAGTGATTAGCGGGGACTTAAACAAATCATAAATGTCTTTGTTACTTCTTCTTTTCCACTCTCCACTTATACATTTACATAGGAAGAAAAATAAACATTGTGAAATGAATGTTGTAAACATAAACAAGGCTAATTACCATGTTATGAGGCCCATCTCCCACCTATCCATACATCACCCCACCACACCCCCACCTACCCACACACACGCGCACCAAGGGACACATAAACACCCCCACCTACCGACACACACGCACACCAAGGGACACATACATACCCCACCAACCGACCCATCCCCCTCCCGCACATCCCCCACCCACACACACTGCCCTCACCTGATCCCCCAACCAAAACACACTCGCCACCCACAAACATTCCTCCACCAACCCACACATCCCACGCCCATCCACATCCTACCCCACACATCCTCTCCCCACCCACACCTCAAACCACCAATCCCCCAGCCACATCTCCATCCACAACATATTCCCCACCCACACACACAATCCCCCACCAACCCACACATCGCACATCCACTCACACATCCCCAAACCATACACACACATCCCCACCAACTGACATGTCCCTAATCACACACACATCTCCCTAACCACCCATACATCCCCAATCCACTCACACACACCCCACCACCCACACATACAACTTCCACACACCCACACATGCCTTAACCTAATCCCCCACCACACAATCCCCCACCCGCACATCACATACACCCCCTACCACGCACTATTCCCAACCCACGCACCACACACACATATCCCTCACCAACACATCCCCACTTACACACCACACACATATCCCCCACCCAGATACCACACAATATTCCCACCCACATCCACACAGATACCCTTACCCATCCACCCCACATACCCCCACTCACACACCACAAAAATCCCCCACCCACACACACATACCTCACCCACACAATATCACCAACCAACACACCACACACCTCTACCCACCCACACACGCATTCCCTACCCGTCCACCAACACACACTCACTCACGCATACATCCTCCACTACGCACCCACACACCCCCACCCACCCACTCCCAACCAAACATCTTTCTATCACAATACCCCTACCCCCACACACATCCTCCACCCACTCACACATCCCACCCCGACACATACAACACTCTCACCCACCTACACATCCCTAAGCCACTCACACACCCCACCCACACATTCCCCATCCACATACACACATCTCCCACCCACACTCCCACCCACATACTTCCCCCAACCACCACAATCCCCTGCTCACCCACACATATACCCCACCCATATGCACATTCCCCACACCCATCACACACATCCCCCACACCACACACTATCCTCCACCCATACCACCACAAACATACCCTACACCCACACATCATTCACACATCCCCCACCAACACACCGCACACATATCTCAAACCCACACACCATAGACTTCTCCCCACCCGCCCTTCCATCCCAAATCCACCCAAAACAATCCCCTACCCACACAACCCCGCCTCCCACACATACTTCCTCAAACCATCCACACATCTCCACCCACATAAACACACATCCCCTGCATCCGTCCCATACACATATCCTCCACCCATACACACATCCCCCACACCCATTCCAACACCCCTACTTTCACCCCCACACATCCATCCACACATCCCACCAACACCCACAAATACCACTACCCACCAAAACCCACACACCCCAACCCATCCAAATGCATACCCCCACCCACACACCCCCCACCCACACACATCCCCACACTCACACACATCCTCCACATACACTCACACTTCCTCACATCTAGACACATACAAAATGTCTCACGTTAGTATTGAAACTAGTATGAACAACTCCCACACTTTACTCACACACATACACTGACACTTGTCATGAGCAGTCTCATAAAAATGTTAAACATGGAGAAAAATGTGTACATAAAATGTATGTGACGTAAAAATAGTGATGCTCTCTCTCTCTCTCTCTCTCTCTCTCTCTCTCTCTCTCTCTCTCTCTCTCTCTCTCTCTCTCTCTCTCTCTCTCTCTCTCTCTCTCTCTCTCTCTCTCTCTCTCTCACACACACACATTCACTCTCACACATTCACTCTTCCGCTCATTCACTCTCACTCATTCACTCTCCCACTCACTCATTCACTCTCCCGCTCACTCATTCACTTTCCCGTTCACTCATTCACTCTCCCGCTCACTCATTCACTCTCACGCTCACTCGTTCTGTCTCTCATTCACACTCACTGACTCACTCACTCAAACTACAGTAATGAACATGAGTTTATATTATGCATGATAAAATCAAATGGTATTTAACTGATAATATGACAGATGAGAATACACAAACATATGGATTCGCGTGTTACATAACATGCTTGTTACATTACATGCATCTGCTCAGCTCTCTCTCTCTCTCTCTCTCTCTCTCTGTATTCTTTCATATACACACACTCACACGCATGCACGCGCACACACACACACTAACACATCAACTCTCCCACTGTCTCACTCTCTATCACACAATCCTTCACACACACACACACTCACTCTCTCAATCACACTCTCTCACACATACACATACACATGAACGCATGCGCGCACGCATACACTCCCTCACTCACTCTCACACATACACGTACGAATGCATGCACTGACACATTCCCCCACCATTTCTCACTCAATCACTCTCTCCACACACACGCATGCACGTGCGCGCACACGCATTCACTCTCTCCCTCTCACTGACACCCACTTTCTCTCTCTCTCTCTCTCGCTCCCACACGCACACACATATATAGTGAACAATTATAGTTAAACAATTATAATGAACAATTATACTGATCAATTATACCAGTAAATGAATTATGGTGGCATATAGTCGGTATGGATTAAGTATTGAAAGAGTTTTCGGTTAAATGTGTAGGGACTCATTGGAGTTTTCAGATCTGGAGGCAGATCATTCCATAAGTGAGCACCAGAATAGGCGAAACATGTTTTGTATAGGTCCAATCTAGGCTTTGAGACATGTAACAAATTTAGGCGCTTGCTGTTCATTGCATTAGATTGAATCAGCGGCAGAAGATACTCTGGGGTATTTTGAGATATAATTTTATTCACTAATTTGGCTTTGTTGAAAAGGAAGCGCTTTTGTAGTGGTAGAAGTCTTAGATGACTGTACAAATTATTACTTTTAACGTGCTTTATGTCAGAAACCAGACGAATAGCGCGGTTTTGTAGAGAACATAGTCGTTTTAAATTAGATTTAGGGCAACCATCCCAAACTGTGGAACAGTAATCGAGATGTGATTGGATATAGCATGTATAGAATATTTTTCGTGTGCTTTCGTCCAGGAAGTGCTGAATTTTAGCAAGTTGGTAAACTTTTTGTGCTATTTTCTTGGTAAGAGCGTGAACATGAGAGCTCCAGTTCAAATGGCTGTCTATTAAAAGCCCTAGTGTTTTATGTTCAGTCACATTAACTATAGGTAATGTGCCCATGCGGAGTTCGAGCGGTGATCCAGTTATGGCTAGTGTCTGTAGTTTTTGTCTGGTCGTCGTTAGCATGGATTTGGTTTTGTCGATGTTAATTTGCATGCGGTTTTCATTGCTCCATCTAGTAAGATTATCAAGTTCCTTTTGTAAAGAATTCTCTAATTCACTACGGTTTTCTTGACTAGTATATATAGTACAGTCGTCTGCGAATAGATCACAAGCTGTATTGATATATAAAGGAAGATCATTAATATAAACTGCAAAAAGCAGCGGACCTAGTATTGAGCCCTGAGGCACACCAATATTAAGCTGTGTGGGTCTTGATAGACAGTTGTTGAAGGACACGACTTGTTGCCTGTCGGATAGAAATGACGTAATTATGTTCACCATGTTGGTGCTTGTCTTCATTTGCTTTAGTTTTCTAATTAAAATATCGTGATCTACCATATCAAAAGCTTTTTTAAAGTCTACAAACACCGCTCCACAAATTCTACCGTTGTTGATGTTTAAGTGCCAGTTATCGGTCATTTTTGTTAGAGCACTATGGCAAGAATATTTAGGTCGAAACCCAGATTGACTGTTAATTATTAGATCATTGTTAATTAAATGGTGTAACGTTATTTTATGAATGTGTTTTTCTAGTGGTTTTGATAGCGATGATAGTAAGGAAATAGGTCTATAATTACCCAAAACGCTATTATCGATTGAGCCATTTTTAATAAGCGGAAACACTTTAGCAATTTTAAATGCAGATGGAAATTAGTTTTTGGCCAGGCACTGGTTATATATGAACGTTAAGGACTCGCTAATGACTGGTGCAGCACAACGAAGAATTCTATTACTGATACCATCTAGGCCGTGTGAGTTTGTTGATTTGAGGTTCAAGAGATATTTATAAACGTCTGCAACAGACATTAAAGGAATCTCAGCGGGAATATTTCTGGCACACTTCTCCTCACAGAATGATGCCAGTGAACTTAAATTACACGATGAGTCTGGTATTGAAGACTTTATATTCTCTATTTCTGATTGAAAGAACCAACTGAATTCATCGCATGTTATAGAATTTGGTATTGCTGATTCTGTAGGGCGTTTCTTATTGGTTAGCAAGTTAATAGCCTTCCATATATTTGTACTGTTTGAATTATCTACAATCAAATTTTTAAAATGATCTTTTTTTATCCTACGAATTTCATATTTAACTTTATTCCTTAGTCTGCGGTAATTGATGAAGTCTTTATTTTTGTGTGCTGTATCTCGCTCTCTCATGATTTCCAGCACTTCTCTAGTGACCCATGGGGATTTATGTTGATTTTTGACTCGAACTTCTTTGATTGGCACGTGTTTATCGAACATATTGTAGACTGTCTTCGTCCAGAAAGCTAATGCATCGTCCGGGTCAGGAAGTTGGTAAACGTGATCAAGGGCTGCTTTTCTTAAGTCTTGCAAAAATAAATCTTGGTTGAATGCTTTATAATTCCTAAATTTGATACTTACATGTTTATGTTTAAGAGGTTTGAACCCAATTCTTGACCATGTACAACATACCGGGTAGTGGTCACTAACTGTACAAACAGGAACAGAACATTCAATAATATTATCTGGACAAGTAACATATATATGATCAATTATAGTTGAGGATGTGTCAGTAACCCTTGTGGGACGGTTTATTAGTTGTTTGAAATTGTAAGAAAGAATGATATCGTCCCATGTCTGGTAGGATTTACTAATATCTATGTTGAAGTCACCTAGTATCATAACTTCTCTACCTGCTGTAAACACTCTATCCATCATTGTAGTGAAGCAGTCATACCAACTGTACCCGGCACAAGGATTCCTATATAGGTATCCAATGAGAAACGGCTGTTGGCTGGCTGGCTTCACCTCTAACCAAACACATTCTATCTCTACTGTCTCGAGATCACTTCTACGGGACCAGTTGAGAGAATTGGAAATGTATACAGCAATACCTGTCTCTAATTTTTGATTTGCATCTTTCCGAATTACTTTAAACCCCTTAAGTAAGATTTCGGAGTCGGTTATTTTGTCGTTAAGACGACTTTCTGTGATTCCAAACACATGGAACTGTTTGGACAGTATTACCGAGAGCTCAGGTAATTTGTTGAGCAGATGAAAGATGTTGAGATGGCCTATATATAGACCATTTTTGCTGAGCCACTGATCGTGATTAGCGAACATTACAAACTAAAAGGAAGATGTCGCTTGTGGTATACAAATTGCAGGGATTTTGAAACTTTATTTAGAAATAGATAAGGCTGTTAGAGGGGGCAGGAAAATGTCTTTGCTGGAGTGATATCATGAATGCTTGGTGCAGGGCTGCAGGATTGTATCGCATTAGCTGCTGAAGTTGACGGTTCCACTCATATGGTTGTAGATTACCGTCCAGCGAGGGATTGCTATGAGTGTCACTGGAAGTGCCTACATTGGAACCAGGCATCGACGGTACAGCACCATTGTTTAACGGTGTCCCCTTTGACATCATAGAGGGAGACTGTTTTACGGGCAAGGTAGGAAACAAAGTATCATATTTAGCAACATTTGGATTGGAGCTTGGGTTGCTATTCACAACATTGTGTTCCTGGGGTACAGGCAAGGGTGGTGTGGGAAGAGAAGGAGTGTTTTCTGAACACAGTGAGATGGCTGTTGCCGGAGGTGAAGTTCGGTTTACTCCTATAACTGGTGCTGGTTGTTGTGCACGTTCGGGATATTTTATGTTCTTCGCTAGGAAGCTACTTCCTAGCTTGGAACAATGTATGTGGCATGGTGGGATGTCATCAGCAGATTTGATTCTGAGTACCAGGGACTGAGACAGTGGGATGATGGGATGTCATCAGCAGATTTGATTCTGAGTACCAGAGACTGAGACAGTGGCATGGTGGGATATCATCAGCAGATTTGATTCTGAGTACCAGGGACTGAGACAGTGGCATTGGGTTTGGGGATAAAAAACATCAGGGCCCGAAAATTTGATTCTTGGGGTCATC
>JACEFZ010026378.1:0-14978 GCA_014155875.1 Cepaea nemoralis | reverse complement strand
AAATAAGGTATCACGACGGCTTACGTGGTTAACTACTGAGTATTGAGAAATGTAAATGGACTGGGGATGCGAACGTCTGAAGACATCATGCTACATACATGTCTTCAATTTTATTTTACAACATCTGCTAAAATTATTATTATATTTCTAACCTATAGTAATAGTAGCAGTACCAATGTGATCCTTGTGCTATCTCATTTAATTTGATTTATAATACATACAATATATCTACTACCATTTAAAAAATTTTTACATCTTTATTGTGACACAAAACTACTTCCCATTTTCTGCCTTCAAGTTATGTTTGATCCAAACCCACTTTTTGTTTGGCTGTGTTTGCCATTTCCTTCTGAAGGAGAAGTTCACGTTCAAGTTCAAACGACCGGAGTGCACAATGAACCCACTACCCCGGCTCCAGTAAATACGACGTTGAAACTCAAACGCGATAACCACCATCAGCCACGCTGACCATTATTGGGTGGTAGGCGATTGATTTTATTCCTGTCTTGAGTTATTCAGACATGTAATTCACTGTTATTAAGATGATTAAATTTGTTTTTTGGTATCATAGTCCAAAAAGTTTGCATATCGATTATAGGACGTCGCCGCCAACCCTAGCAGTTTTTGGCGGTTTATGATTTCTTGGCAAGTTTACGTTTATTAGTTTGTCATAGCTTTTGAGAGCGACAGGAGCTCATACCATTGTATGAAAACAACGCAAGGCGTTCTAGCGTCCTCAAAAGTCCTATTTTTTTCGACTCAGGTCTGTGGATGAAATGATGTATGAAAAAGAGTGATAGAAGGGCACAATGTTAGACAGGCCCAATTTTTAACCCTTTCAAAATAAACTTTATTCATTCGTTCGCTCGTTCTCTTTCTTACTACATTCAATGGACGCCTCAGGTCATCGTAATCAAAGCGAAGCGATCTGCTTCCAAATTGTCATTTTATGGCTTAGAATTGTGACAGTCATATACCAATCTAGATTAATCATCTCATGAAATGGCACACACTAATTATGATATTTTTGATGATGATGATGGATGATGAATCATCCCCACATCGTCATCAACCATTCATAATTACTAATGGAAGGCACACAAACAGATCCTATTGTTCCGACTCCTAACTTGTAGTTGTATAGGAAAACAAGTGTCGCTCCACTGGAGCTTCGTAATATTGCCCAGTTGTAAGCACAAGCTGTTATTATTCTGCGCTTTAGTGGCCACCAGACCTGGTGATTAGACGCACTCCCTCGACTACATTTCATCTCTTGCACAATCATCTAAATCGCCGTTTAGCTCGGACTTTGGAGTGCTTTTTTGTTGGGCAACTATGAACTCGTGGTCTCTCGCAACACGGAGGAATCCAAGGAAATACCCACGCTGGACACCAGGGACTGAGGCGAACACGAGGGGGGAAATTATACTCTTGGACTGAGCGCGGTAGAAGAAATTTGGCGATCGGCCATAGAGGGTGAAGCCCCTTACAAGATTACCGGCTCTTGCCTTGAATGGAAGGCACAATGGGGTCCTTTTCTTGCTGAGAAATTACATAGTTGGGAGTTGGGAGGGAAATGAAGGGGCAGTCAGTAGGGGAGTGCCGAGTGAGAGAATTATAGAGATTAAGTGTAGGAAAGAAGCAGTGAGGGAACGAGTGATAATTGGAGCTATTTGTTGAGCGGTATGTGTGTGTGTGTGTGTGTGTGTGTGTGTGTGTGTGAGTGTGTGTGTGTGTGCGCGCGCGCTCAGGTCTCCTAGTGTTTTGCCAACTGGAGTTGGCGATTACGCATTTCCCCAAATCTCTCTTTCTGGAGTAGCGTGGCTAAGAAGTTATAATGTCTATGTCAGAGGTTATCAGGTTCAATTCTCCGCAAAAACTGAACACTGTTATCTAGTTAAATCACACTCTCATTCGGATCTCTTGGGGAGTGAGATCACATGACTAGCCGACTCGGATGTGATCGGAAAACAGGAGGTCATGTGAGCAAGTTGTGTACGACAAAAATGCCCACAATAGTTAGGAATTGACAAGAATATTCCCCCAGATTGCAGCCCTGACAAATTTCTTAGGAAAGAACACGTTGATGAGGATGGTGACAATGATGTAGATGATAATGATGATGTTGATGATGATGATGATGATGATGATGATGATGATGATGATAATAATAATAATGATGATGACGGTGATGATGACGATGATGGTGATTATGATAATAAGGATGTTGATGATGGTAATGATGATGGCGATGACGACGAGGTAATGAAGATGTTGATGATGATGATGACAGTGATGATGATGATGATAATGACGATGATGATGATGAAGAGGATGACGGTGATGATGATGACGACGACAAGTACAACTAGATAGAGCCCATTATCGTCAATGGAATCTAGAGCAGTGGTTCTCAACCTTTTTTGGCCCATGCACCTTTCCACTATATGTTCAGAATGTATTCCCCTCCCCTTTCCAAAATGTCCCCCCCCCCTTTTTTTTCGACACACACACGCGCGCGCGCACGTACACACACACACACACACACACACACACACACACACACACACACACACACATGCACACGCTCACACATAATTTAAGAAAGGGGGACGATCGCGTTTTAATCTGTGTGTGTTTTAACGTTTTTAAAACGTTATGGTGCTCGCCCTACTTTGGACCCCCAGGCAGGTGCAGTGCCCGGCCCTATGCCTCGAAAGGGTCCAATCAAAAACACCAGAGGTCCTTCCCAGATGCCCTGTTGAGCCAGGGGACATGCGAATAGAGCGTCTGGCCATGCCAAACAACAAGAGACAACATTGCAGTTATAGACAATTTTCAAGATAACGAAAGAAGAAGGTATGAAGAAGAGGTTCAAGCCTCAATGTCTTGCACAATCTGCTAACCTTATTCCAGGCCTAACTATGCGTCGCTCCTTCATTTCATCGCCTTGCTCTGATTTATTTCTTTATCCCCATATATTTTACCGGTTGTTGAAATATATTCAGTTTTCGTATTCTCATAGTACGTATTTGGAAAAGACTCAGTCACAATAGGTCAAACGGGCGTTGCGGATAAAAAGCTTTCGTCAGCAAATAAAACTGTAGACAGTGTTTGATGTGTGATTTTGTATACATAATGAAAGTCGTTTTGTTGTTAGATTATTGCTTTCGTTTGATGAGTATTTCCGGATCATCATCATCGACATCGTCGTCATAGTCATCATCATCATCACCACCATCATCATCATCATCATCATCATCATCATCATCATCATCATCATCATCATCATCATATACATTAAATGGGGGTCGGTTTGGCTAAGAAGTTTTACTCTCGAGCTTCATAGTTTCTCTGGTGACGGCGGCGGAGTGGATGCACTCTACACACCCGTCAATAGGACTTTAGTGTTGGCTTCTCGTCCTTTACTTTGGGACGTAAATTACAAGTACCTCTGAAGTCGGAGTGGATTCGACTGATGGCGATGGACACTGGTAATACCAAAAGCTAACCCTAACGCAAAAAAAAAAAAAAAATGTCCGGTGCTCTAACTAGTGTTAAACAATATAAAATAACAGAAAGTAATGCAGCTTTACAGAACATAATTACGAACAATATAAAGACGATGCGGCGACTAGCCTTCATGAGCAAAGAAATACTTACACAAAAACATAACTTATTATCAGGGAGAAGACCCTCCAGTGACTACATTAGGGAATAAGAATGGGAGGAGAAGAATAAAAAGAGTATCGCAGCCTTGGACTGTTTTTTTTTCTTTAAAATTTTCATTTTCTTTTCATTGTTCACATTTTCTCGTATTCTTATTCTGTTTATTCTTTATTGCAGAGACATAGCGAGAGAGGCAGACAAAGAAAGACAGAGACAGAGAGAAAAAGATTGAAAGATAGAGACAGGGAGAAATACAGAGAAAGAGAGACAGATAGAGAAGGAGAAATAGAGACAGAGAGAAATAGAGACAGAGAGAGAGATAAAGACAGATGAAGACAGACAAGAAAGAGAGAAGCAGGCAGCGAATAGAGAAATACAGAGACAGAGAGACAGCCAGACAGAGAGAGACATAGAGTGAGACATTGAGAAGAAAGAGAGAGAGAGATACAGAGAAAGAGAGAGAGAGTGACAGAGACAGGGAGAAATACAGAAACACACACAGAGAGAGAGACTGAGAGAGACAGAGAGGGAGACATACAGAGAGAAAGCAAGAGAAAGAAACATACAGGACATAGTGAGACAATAATGAGAGAGAGAGAGAGAGAGAGAGAGAGAGAGAGAGAGAGAGAGAGAGAGAGAGAGAGAGAGAGAGAGAGAGAGAGAGAGAGAGAGAGAAGAGAGAGAGAGAGAGAGCGAGAGAGAGAGAGAGAGAGAGAGAGAGAGAGAGGAGAGAGAGAGAGAGAGAGAGACGAAAACGTACATAAAGACATACAGAGAAGGAAGCAAAAAGCCCGTAGAAAGCCGAGAAAACAACTCAGCAAGGGAGAAAATATTCACGGGGAAAAAAGACAACAAACTTTACATGGCTTCAGGCCACGCCAGATACGTGGATCGGCATCGAGGACATTTCTATTCGAATGGAGTATTTATTCTTCCACCGGTGGATGCCGGCAAAACACCAGCGAGAAATGGATTGGCTAGGGAAAAACGGAAATAGTCGGCGTTAATGGACGACCAAATATTAGCCATTCGCTAAGACGAAGAAGCGCGTCCCGTGTTTGAGGTAATAATAGTTCTTTCGGGCCCTAGCGTAGGAATACGGGCGGCAGGGCATGTAGACCGATAAACAGCATCGATGAGATGCTAAAGTTGTTGGCAAATTATTGCACATTGTGGGAAGTGTTACTAAGTCTGTCTGGTGTATTGTTTAAGGCTTGATTCCCCTTGTTTCGTTACAAGCTGTGATAATACAATGTGTGTTGTTTTTTATTCCCTCTAGTGCTAGTTTAATGTTTATCATTTCCTCACGTGTTTCTTTCGAGCGTTAGAATCTGTCTGTTTGTCTGTCCGTCTGTCCGCCCGCCCGCCCGCCCGTCCTTCCGTCCGTCCGTCCGTCTGTCTGTCTGTCTGCCTGCCTGCCTGTCTGTCTGTCTGTCTGTCTGTCTGTCTGTCTGTCTATCTGTCTGTCTGTCTGTCTGCTTGACTATCTAATCTATCCGTCTGATTGTCTGTCAATCTATCTGTATCGCTATCTAATTTATGTCTCTCTGTCCAATCAATCTGTCACTTTGTCTGTCCAACTGTCTGACTATCTAATCTATCTACTTATCTGTCTATTTAATATGTCTCTCTGAATATCTTTCTAATCTGTCTGCCTGTCTCTCTAATCTATCTGTCTGTCTATCTGTCTATCTAATCTATCTTGATGTGTATATAATCTCATCATTCATTGGCACCTTTCCGTCTTGACAGACGATAGTTTGGTACATTGTGCTTCAAAAAGGCTTAATAACTACGACCCATGGCGGTGGCGAGTGTGGCTGATAAGGCCAATTTGTGCTGTAAATGTTCGTCCACAGTGGACTCATGTTAAAACATGATAATTTCCACCATCATGCACCATTACGTCTCTCACTCTCAGTGTGTGCTTTATCTGCAATCATTTTCTCCTTTGTCTTTATTCCATTTCTGATAGATGCCCTCCATGCAACACGTTCAGCGGCGACCTGCTCCCAATGTGCATTATCAATGCCTGTATCAATCATGTCCCGCTTACACACATCTTTGTATAGTGGGAGAGGCCGACCCTGAGATCTCTTACCCACCTGTAATTCACCAAAAAAGATGTCCTTTGGTATTCTACCATCATCCATCCTCCTATCGTGTCCTATCCATCTAAGTCTGTGAAGACTGAGCATGGAACACACCGTCACACAGTCTGATATTTCCAATGCTTCAGTATTTGTGATTTTATCTTGCCACTTAATACCAAGTATTCTTCGCAGACACCGCATATGAAAGCTATTTAAACGTTTCTCTTGGTGTGAGTAAGTTGACCAGGTTTCACTGCCATAAAGAAGAATACTAATGACACAGGCTTGGTAGACAGGACTTTTGTTTTGGCAGTAAGCTTCATGTTCTCCCAGACTCTTTTTGCTAACATGTTCATTGTTGTTGCTGCCTTACCAATACTGATGTTGATTTCCTGATCTAGGTATAATTTGCTATTTACCACTGATCCTAGATATGTAAAGTGGTCTACCATCTCCAGTTCGGCGTCGTCAATAAAGATAGATGATACCCCATGTGCCCCATGTGACATAATCTGTGTCTTCTTTTAGTTAATTGTTAAACCAAATTCAGAGCAAGCATTGGATGCAGATAGTAGATGTTGTAATTCTTCCTCAGAGTGGGTCGTAATTGCAGCATCATCCGCAAAAAGCAACTCTCTGATTAGTACCCTCATAATTTTGGTCATGGCCTTCAATCTCTGAGCATTATAGAGGCCACCATCTGAGCGTGAGTGAATGTATATACCGCCATCCTGATCACGAAAGGCACATTTCAGTAGAAGTGAAAAGTATATTCTAAAGAGGGTGGGGGATAGTACACAACATTGCTTAACTCCACTCTTGATATCAAACTCTTCTGAAGTTGCACCAACAAACTTGTCTATATAATCTAATTGTTTATCTAATCTATCTGTCTTTCTGTCTGTCAGTCAAATCTGTCTGTTTTTCTGCCTCTCTGTCTGCCTGCCTACCTATCTACCTGCCTATCCATTGCTGTCATTATATCCCAGTGTTTTCTAGACGAGAAGTAAAGTGTACGTCCAAACGTCAAATTACTGAACGTGTAATTGCTTGGAAAATAAAACCTGGGGTTGGTTGCGGCGTCCTGCATAAGACATGCGCCATTAAAAAAGCCTGTTATCACCCATGTTATCACATCGATTAAAATCAACACGTTCTTAGGTGGGTCGTTGGGCGTGTGGGTCATTGCATGGGTGGGTCGTTGTATGGGATGGTCGTTGAATGAGTGGGTGAAATCATGGGTTGGTCGATGTATGTATGGGTCATTGTATGGGTTGGTTGATATAAGGGTGGGTCGTCGTATGGGTGGGTCGTCGTATGGGTGCGTCAAATTTTGGGTCGGTCCATGTATGTGTGGGTCATTGTACGGGTAGATCATGTACGGGTGGGTCGTCGTATGGTGGACGTTTGGACTGAGTGGATTTCAGTTGATGAATCGCAGGATGGAAATAAGACGGATGAACGAAGGAATTGGCTGAAGAAAAGAGGAAAGGAAGTAAAAAAGGAAGGATGAACGAACTGACGGAAGAAAGAAAGGGTGGGTAAAAAAGAACGACTAGGCGGCGGTTAAAAATGTTAGTTGCTTATCTTTCATGTGACGTCACAGTCATCACCGGCAAGTTTTGAGGTTGTGATCCCTTGGCAAGTTTACGTTGAGTAGTTTGCCATTGCTTTCTAAACGTCCGGCACATATACCAGTTCGTGAAGAAAACAACGTACGGCGGTCTGCTGCCAAATCGCCCGCAGATATGTTTTGATAGGCGGCGGGTAGGTGGACCAATATATTGAGATACAGAATGATAACAGGAAGGTAGACAGGAGGTAGACAGAAGGTAGACAGGAGGTAAACAGAATGTAGACAGGGGGTAGACAGAAGGTAGACATGAGGTAAACAGAAGGTAGACTGAAGGTAAACAGAAGGTAGACAGGGGTAGACAGAAGGTAGACATGAGGTAAATAGAAGGTAGAGAGGGGGTAGACAGAAGGTAGACATGAGGTAAACAGAAGGTAGACAGGAGGTAAACAGAAGGTAGACATGGGGTAGACAGAAGGTAGACATGAGGTAAACAGAAGGTAGACAGGAGTTAAACAGAAGGTAGACAGGAGGTAAACAGAATGTAGACAGGGGTAGACAGAAGGTAGACATGAGGTAAACAGAAGGTAGACAGGAGGTAGACAGAAGGTAGACAGGGGGTAGACAGAAGGTAGACATGAGGTAAATAGAAGGTAGAGAGGGGGTAGACAGAAGGTAGACATGAGGTAAACAGAAGGTAAACAGAAGGTAGACAGGGGGTAGACAGAAGGTAGACATGAGGTAAATAGAAGGTAGAGAGGGGGTAGACATGAGGTAAACAGAAGGTAGACAGAGGGTTAGATAGTAGCTAAACAGAAGGTAAACAGCAGATAGACAGGGGGTAAACAGAAGGAAGACAGGGGGTAGGCAAAAGCTAGACATGAGGTAGACAGGAGATAGACAGAAGGTAGACAGAAGATAAACAGAAGGTAGACAGGGGTAGACAGAAGGTAGACATGAGGTAGACATGAGATAGATAGGGGTAGACAGAAGGTAAACAGGAGGTAGACAGAAGGTAAACAGGAGTGACATATGCCTAGGTCATTAACATTGAGGTGAGGGCCTGGCCGTTACTCGCTCTTTGTTGCATGGAGGTAAGGTGCTGAACCGGCAGCACATGTAGCCTACCTCGTGAGCGTTACTAAAGGTGAAAAAGTGTCCCAATCGCACGCAATGGTTACGATGCAAATCTGGATAAAGAAAAACTCATTAAGTGAGTATATTCAAAGATGGAGAAAAGTCTCACTAACACGAAATGGAACGCTTGGCTATCGAATCCATTACGTGGAAGTCAGAAGAGAAAGCTGCTGAGTATGTCGTCCGCAGACTGACCGTTCCTGGTCTGTGCGGGGAGCGACCAGGGGCGAACGAAATTCCCAATATATGGAAGTGAGGAATTAAAGCAGCCATGAGCAGGACGTGGCGATTCCTTGCGTGAGCCCAGTCCTCAGAGCGCTATGTACCATGGCTCTCTCTGCAATTATGGAAGCCTTCTTGGATAGCGGGGAATACCCAGTGTCTGCCCCTGCCTTCCCTTGAGGGTTGATCGTGATGTCTTTGGCCGTTCTACCTTGATCACCTGAGATGTGGGCGACACCACAACAGTAATAGTCTAATGTCCCTTGAAACCCCGGGAAGGCAAACCCGTAAAAACGCCCGCGGAAGTCGGATGTGCCAGCCAAAAGGTTGCAAATAAAGTTGCACGCGCAAAAACGTCCGAGTGAAATGTCCCTCGTGCCCAGAACAGCTCTGACTATCTAGTTTTCCGGACACAGCGTCGTACACGTCCGAACCGGAAGCTAGCTGAGTGAAAGTCGTCGTCAGACTGACCGTTCCTGGTTTTTGCAAGAGCGGACTGTGGCAAACGAAATGGCAAATTCATGGAAGTGAGGAATCAAAGCAGCCATGTGCAGGACGTGGCGATTCCTTGGGTGGGCTCAACACCAGAGCACTATGTATCGGCTCTGCAATTATGGAAGCCTCCGTGGATGGCGGAAAATGCCCATGGACTGCCCTTGCCTTCCCTTGAGGGCTGACTGTGAAGTCTTCGACCATTCTGACTTGACCGGCTAAGATGTGGACGGCACCACAACAGTGAGAGTCCCCCAGGAAAGCTAACCTGGTAAAAAAAATTCACCCTAAAGTCGGATGTGTTGGCTTAAAGGCTTCTCCCCAAGGATTCCTAACCAGACACACCACAACTACGTCTGATAAAAAGAAAAAGAAGAAGAACCAATTTTAACATATGGCCGCGAATCCTGGACAATAAGCAAACAGGGGGAAAATTCCCCGGAAGCATTAGAGATGTGATTTTATAGAAGAATGCTGAAAATGGACGGGACGGGCAAAAGGAACAATCTGGAGATTTTGAGGGAAGCTAAGTAGTAAAGACAACTGATCACAAACATCAGAAAGAAGCAGTCATCGTTTTTTGGCCACGTGATGAGGAAGCAAAAACTGAAACAAGTGACAACAGAAAAGATTTGCGGAAAGAGAGAAAGAGGAAGGCAACGTGAGAAGATTCTTGGCAGTCTTGTGTCATGGCACAGAAGGGGGTTAACACATGAAGTGATCCATGCCTTTGGAGATCACAATTTGTGGAGGGGCATGATCGACTACACTGGAAGATGAGACAGGTAGATATACAGATATTTCCATAGACAGACAGTCAGGCATTAATTAAAAAGATAGAGTGGCCGACTGAACAATCAATCGATCCGATAGCTAGATAAACAGACAGAAAGACAGACAGAAAGAAAGACAGACAGACACAGCATCTAAAGTTCGGAATATGTTTACAATTCCAACGACACACTGCTAAGCACAAGACACATTTTACCTCACTCAACACCCACCCCTGATAGACCAGCTCTTTAGACGGTTCAAACCCACCCCACATGCCACCCATCTGTAGCCCCGCCCTGGTTCAATAAAACAACTACTTTAATGAAAAAAACCTGCTCCTATTTACCCATCCCTTGAAGGGCATATTTCTTTTTCTCGATCTGAGCTTCTGTAATTCAGTTTTTGCCATCGCCTCGGGGGTCGCCACGAAACGATAGAAAATGAATCTTTTCATTTTAGTGCTAGCAATTTATAGATCCAGGCCCTTCCATTTGCTTTTCTCCTCGGTGTCCCTTAGACCGATATTCCCGCCCCTTTTAAGATTCAAACACTGTTTTGTATTTCTTTTTCTGTCGTCATTTCTAGGGATGTTTTATTTTTTCGTTACTGCTCAGGGTGTTGGAGGTTCGTGGTGAGGTGCTGAAGTGGTTGTAGAATAGCAATGATGTTGCTGTTTGAGAAATCACTCGAGCGCAACACGGTTCGGGTTCATGTTGTTCTTCTGTGGGGGTGGGCGTGTAAACAGTGCATTTGTTTGTTTTATGTGAGGGCAGAAAGTTGATCAAAGTGAGGGGTTGTGGGGTGACCCGGTAGGAGGAGATGGGTGTGGGGGAAGGGAGAAAGAAGAGGAAGAACAAGAAGAAGAACATGGCAAGAAGAAGCAGAAGAAGAAGAGGAGGAGGAGGAGGAGGAGGAGGAGGAGGAGGAGGAGGCGGCGGCGGCGGAGAGAAATGAAGAAGAAGAAGAGAAGAAGAAGAAGAAGAAGAAGAAGAAGAAGAAGAAGAAGAAGAAGAAGAAGAAGAAGAAGAAGAAGAAGAAGAAGAAGAAGAAGAAGAAGAAGGGAGGAAAAGAAAGAAGATGAATCGGAAGACAAAGAAGAAGAAGAAATATAATAATAATAATAATAATAATAATAATAATAATAATAATAATAATAATAATAGGGAATGAAAACAATCATCATCATCATCATCATCATCATCATCATCATCATCATCATCATCATCATCATCATCATCATCATCATCATCATCATCATCATCATCATCATCATCATCATCATCAGTCGGAAAAGCAGTCACAAAAACAAAAATCGGAAGACGTTGTGGTGACCAGGATTCACCACACACAAAACAAGTACGAATATTCTTAAATGTAGCTATTTCAGTATCATTACTGCCGCCGTTTCTTCTCTTGTTTGCTCCTCGTATTAGCTGATAAAAGTTGTCGCCAAAAAAATTATTAATGTGTACTTGCTGATAAAGATTTGTCGCCAGAAAATCATCAATGTGTATTTGCTGGTAATGGTTTGTCACTAAAAAAAACCATAAATGTGTATTTGCTGATAAAAGTTTATGGCTAAAAAAACATAAATGTGTATTTGCAGAAAAAGGATTGTCACCCCTCTCCCCCCCCCCCCCCCCAAAAAAAAAAACAACAACAACAGAAACAACAACCATATATGTGTATGTGCTGTTAAAGCTTTGTCGCTTTAAAAAAAAAGAAGCCATAATTGTACATTTGCTGATTAAGGTGTGTCGATTAAAAAAACCACACATGTGTATCTGCTGATAGGGTTTGTCGCCAAAAAAAAAAAGAAGATAAATTTGTATTTGTTGATAACGTTTTGTCACCAAAAACCATAAGTGTATATGTGCTGATAAAGCTTTGTAGCTAAGAAAAAAAAACCCATCAGTGCGTACTTATTGGTAAAGGTTTGTCGCCAGAAAACCATAAATGAGTCTGTGCTGATAAAGGTTTGTCACACAAAAGAACAAAACCCACCAATGTGTATTTGCTGATAAAGATATGCCGCTAAGAAACCATAGTAGTACGTGAGGTTGTATTTGAAGCGTAAATGTGTCCACGTCGGGGGTCACTTGCTCGTAAATACTACTGTGTGTGTTAACACGCCCCAGCTGACCCCCTCAAAAACGGACCGCATTTGATCTACTTATTCAAAATTCGCCGTTTTTAGTGCTACTTCCGGTGTCTCTCCCGGGCGAGCGATGGGAACCGGGCACGAAAACCAGACTGGCCGTCGGCACGCGAACCGACCCTGGCGGTGGCCGCCGCGGTGTTTGGTGATCGAATCCAATACGATTGACTGTTCGAACCCGATTTGATGGGCCATCTTTCGATTTCACCATTACACAAACCCTATTCAAGGAGAAGTCACCACGGGCTCAAAATGACAGTCCTGTGACTAGGCAGCCACCAAAGCAGTTGACTATAGCTTTTTACCCTCACAGTCTTATCAATTTGTGTATGCGTGTGTCTTATTATCCGTGTTTATTAAATGTAGGCAGTGCATATAACTGATGATCAATAATGCCATGTGTATCATGAAATGATGAAACATTAGACAAATATAACACTGGATATAAAGTGACCGTTAATAAGAGAAAATATAACCAGATAAACATGGCGACATCAAAGATCAGTTGCATTTTAAATAAGCAATCGCACAATATTCCGCTGAATTGCCTGAATCTGATTCCTCAGCTGTGAACCTTCCTTCTGGATAACTGAGCATGCAATCAAAGGCGGAGATACTCCACAAGCTCTACCCAAGGCTTGTTTGGGTCTCACAAAAATGTATGGGACATTCTTATCCTCACACAGCAAGGGCAAATGCAGATGAATTTCAATTGGCTCGGCATCGACTGTTAATACAATAAACTCAGCCCGACCACGGTTAAGAGTCTTTGTACCTTCAATTGGCCCCTTTCTTCAGCTGCATATAATTTAATGCCTGATGTACCAGCTCCAGAATTTGTTCTGTCAGAGTCTGGTCTGCCAAAGGGTAGGCTTCGCTATTTATTTCCTCAGCCATCGTTATGAAGTTTTGCTTTACTTTGAAATGTTTCAACTTGATTTTATTTTTCTACCTCTCTGCGAAAACGTTTCGCTTCACCGAGGAGACTGGAAAGCTTGTGATGATCTACTCAAGCCACACACGTCTTATCAATACGAATTTTTATTTTTATTTTTTGGGGGGGGGGGGGGGGGGGTTTGGCGGTCATCCCAGACTAGCTGGTTCCCCGCCTCCCCTGTTTTTGGCGTGGACCCTTAGTCCCACTGTGAGCTATTGCCCACAGTGGTCCACCAGGCCCACATTTAAAGTGATGCTTATGTGAGGTTTTTTTTTTCCTTTTGGATCACCCGGCCCCCGACCAGACCAGGCGCACTACTGAAAGGGGCAGCAAATGCGTCTGATCTTAGCCAAGGGACCTAGAATGATCATCCCGGCCTCCGACCAGACCAAGCGCACTACTGTCGGGGGCCAGCAAATACACTTGATCTTAGCCAAATTTTTTTTTTTTTTTTTTTTTTTTTTTTTCGTTTTCATAACTTCTATTTTTCATCGAATTAATTGCATGAAATTGTCAATAGTGTGTAGAAGATAGAGTCAGCAAAACATTTTTATTGACATCACATACGTGTATTTTCATTGACAAAGTACATTCAATATCTTTATTGTTCACCAGCATCTAATGGCCAGTGACAAACGTGACATACAAACAGTCTTTTATTTTCATTGACATAGACCTTCCGCAGTACAAAAAAGACAGTAAAAAAGGCGAATTTTTTTTTTTTGGGGGGGGGGGGGGTGGCGGTCATCCCAGACTAGCTGGTTCCCCGCCTCCCCTGTTTTTGGCGTGGACCCTTAGTCCCACTGTGAGCTATTGCCCACAGTGGTCCGCCAGGCCCACATTTAAAGTGATGCTTATGTGAGGTTTTTTTTTTCTTTTTGGATCACCCGGCCCCCGACCAGACCAGGCGCACTACTGAGAGGGGCAGCAAATGCGTCTGATCTTAGCCAAAGGACCGAAAATGATCATCCCGGCCTCCGACCAGACCAAGCGCACTACTGTCGGGGGCCAGCAAATACACTTGATCTTAGCCAAAAGGCGGAGAAGCGATCCAAAGAAAAAGCTAATCTGCAGTATAATTTTTTTTTTTTTTTTTTTTTTTTTTTTTAAAAACTTTTATTGAGTGTTAAGAAACATTTGCATTTGTATTGTTCGTGTTGTTACAGAGCGTTGCATGTGGAAGTGTAGGTGACATATGCGCAAATTTTTACAACATTTGTTTCAACCTTTTTACATTTGAAATGGGGGGTAAAGAAAAACGAGTACAAACAACAACAGGACGGTAGTATACCATTTTTTTTCCCTCTGCCACCTTTTCACCTGTCAGCTCCAACCCCACCAATACCATCATCACCACTTGGTAATGAGGCAAATGGCAGTAAAACTTGTTAGAACCGACCGGTGAAGGCGGCAGCAGCAGCATCAAAACCAAACATTATCGAAAAGGTGGGGGGGGGGGGGGGGGGTTGTCAAGGAGTATCCTAGTTTACAATGCAGGAGGGGTAGTTGTTGTATTTGTATTGTTTGTGTTGTACATGCGTACTGTGTGTTCAGTATGTGTGTCTTAGCCAAAAGGCCGAGACAATACGAAGGAGATTGTTGTCCGTATTGGGTAATGTACGGGTACTGTAATGGTATGGCCGTGTTACAACCTAATTAAATAGAGCGAAGTGAGATTATGGTTTAAAATTATACTGCGGATGTAGAATACTACACATAATTGATCTTAATAACATACAAAATGTTTTTATTCCAAGTAGATTTAACATAAAATGCTAGTCTAACAATTAAATAGTCAATTGAAATAACAAGCCTACTGACTTTTGTATAGTCATTAAAATATTTTTAAAAAAAATTTTTTAAAAATAAAAATTTTTTTTTTGGAAAAAAATTAAAATTTCCCCCTTGGTAAGAAACTAAGGG
>JACEFZ010026377.1:0-15048 GCA_014155875.1 Cepaea nemoralis | reverse complement strand
TTTTAAAGTGACAATTGATCTCAAAACCCTGGTTTAGTCAGTGACAATTGATCTTATAACCCTGGTTTAGTCAGTGACAATTGATCTTAAAACCCTTGTTTAGTCAGTGACAATTGATCTTATAACCCTGGTTTAGTCAGTGACGATTGATCTTAAAACCCTGGTTTAATTAGTGACAATTGATCTTATAACCCTGGTTTAATTAATGACAATTGATCTTATAACCCTGGTTTAATTAATGACAATTGATCTTATAACCCTGGTTTAGTCAGTGACAATTGATCTTAAAACCCTGGTTTAGTCAGTGACAATTGATCTTATAACCCTGGTTTAATTAGTGACAATTGATCTCAAAACCCTGGTTTAGTCAGTGACAATTGATCTTATAACCCTGGTTTAGTCAGTGACAATTGATCTTATAACCCTGTTTTAATCAGTGACGATTGATCTCATAACCCTGGTTTAATTAGTGACAATTGATCTTAATACCTTGGTTTAGTCAGTGACAATTGATCTTATAACCCTGGTTTAATCAGTGATGATTGATCTTAAAACACTGGTTTAATTAGTGACAATTGATCTTATAACCCTGGTTTAATTAGTGACAATTGATCTTAATACCTTGGTTTAGTCAGTGACAATTGATCTTATAACCCTGATTTAATCAGTGACAATTGATCTTAAAACCCTGGTTTAATTAGTGACAATTGATCTTATAACCCTGGTTTAGTCAGTGACAATTGATCTCATAACCCTGGTTTAATTAGTGACAATTGATCTTAATACCTTGGTTTAGTCAGTGACAATTGATCTTAAAACCCTGGTTTAGTCAGTGACAATTGATCTTATAACCCTGGTTTAGTCAGTGACAATTGATCTTATAACCCTGGTTTAGTCAGTGACATTGATCTTATAACCCTGGTTTAGTCAGTGACAATTGATCTTATAACCCTGGTTTAGTCAGTGACAATTGATCTTATAACCCTGGTTTAATTAGTGACAATTGATCTTATAACCCTGGTTTAATTAGTGACAATTGATCTTATAACCCTGGTTTAATTAGTGACAATTGATCTTATAACCCTGGTTTAATTAGTGACAATTGATCTTATAACCCTGGTTTAATAGTGACAATTGATCTTATAACCCTGGTTTAATCAGTGACAATTGATCTTATAACCCTGGTTTAGTCAGTGACAATTGATCTTATAACCCTGATTTAATCAGTGACAATTGATCTTATAACCCTAGTTTAGTCAGTGACAATTGATCTTATAACCTTGATGATATTATACTTCCTAGACACCCGAATCTTCCAAGTAAAGAGTTTCAAGTACCTAGGAAGTATAATATCATCAAATGGCAGATCAGAAGACGAGATCGAAAATAGGTGCAATAAGGCAAACCAACTCATTGGACAAGTGGCACCAATACTAAAGAACAAACATGTATCAATAACTACTAAGAAAGCACTTTACAACACAATCTTCCTACTAACTCTATGCTACCAATGCCAAACCTGGACAATGACAGAAAAAGAGAAAAGAAAAATCACAACAGAAATGAGGTTCCTGAGAAGAATACTCAACGTATCAAGAAGAGATAAGATCAGAAATGAAGAAATCAGGACTAAAGTGGGGGTTAAAGCAGCACTAGATTTTATTAGAAAGCATCAAGTCAAATGGTTTGGCCATGCAAGTAGGTTACCAGTCAACAGCATACCACAACAAGCAATGATGTACAGACCAGATGGAAACAGAGGAAGAGGCCGACCACGTAAACGTTGGACGGAGGGAATAGCAGAGTCCATGGGAATATCGATACATGAAGCCCATAATCGGGCACTCTCACGATGTTTATACTTCACCTCGACATCGCAAGGTACAAGAGGAACATGATGAGATGAGATCCCTGGTTTAGTTTATTTTAGTCAATGGATCAACCTCACGGCACACAGGTGTAACCCATAATTTCTCCAGTCTCCTCCTAACTCAAAGCTGAGTCTGGAAAAACTCAGCTCAGTGCACGAACTCCATAGAATCAACGAGGATCCTGAAAATAATCAGGGTTAAGTAAGTATAACCCTGGATTAGTCAGTGACAATTGATCTTATAACCCTGGTTTAATCAGTGACAATTGATCTTATAAGCCTGGTTTAATCAATGACAATTGATCTTATAAGCATGGTTTAATCAGTTACACTTCATCCTATAAACCTGGTTTAATCAGTGACAATTGATCCTATAACCCTGGTTTAATCAGTGACAATTGATCTTATAAGCATGGTTTAATCAGTTACACTTCATCCTATAAACCTGGTTTAACCAGTGACAATTGATCCTATAACCCTGGTTTAATCAGTGACAATTGATCCTATAACCCTGGTTTAATCAGTGACAATTGATCTTGTTCCTAGTGTCCAGGAACCAACAGGACCCAAAGCCAGTGCCGCCATCTTGTCCTTCAAAGTTGCGACCATACATCATGTTGCTGACTGTGTGCCTGCTCCAGAGATTGTAATGTGCCTGACCCAGAAGCTGTAGGAAGCCCTCTCTGATGCTGTGTGCCTGCTCCAGAGATTGTAATGTGCCTGACCCAGAAGCTGTAGGAAGCCCTCTCTGATGCTGTGCTCACAAACATCAGTGTATCTGTGTCTGAGCGAGTGTGTATGAGTTGCTGCAGTTGCTTGTGGATTCTCATTATCATCATCATAATCATAGTTTACTTAAGTCATCATTAAGACCAGGGCTGTACTTGTCCTGAAAATGTATATTAAATCAAGAAATATTCAGCTGAAAAGCACCAGGCACCTCAGCTGTTTGAATGTCTTCATTGAAGGGTTATTGATAGAGATATTCTCAAGAGATAGGTTACAACAGTTGTTTGATGCAGCAGAATGTGATGCTGATTTGATGTTTCCATGTTTGTTGATCTAGTTCATGATTGCATGTTTGCTGTTGTCATTACGTCATGGCTGTACCTCCACGGAAGCCTGGAGTCCAATCGTATCATCATCATCATCATCCATCATTGTTAATGTTTCACTGTTTGTGTACAGATTTCTGATGTATAATTTTGTTGTTTGACACATTCCAAGCCTACATGTTTTGTTGTATGACACATTCCTAACCTATATATTTTGTCTGTACAATTTTGATATACATTTTTTAATGAGTATGTAACCAAGTGTTATGTCGTGTTTCCATGGAGATGGGTTGGGCAGGTGGTGACTGTAGAGGTATAAATCACATCAGTCAGTCTGTGTCCCCCTGTAGAGGTATAAAACACATCGGTCAGTCTGTGTTTCCCTGTAGAGGTATAAAACACATCGGGTCCCTAACGTCTGTTTCCCCCTGTAGAGGTATAAAACACATCGGTCAGTCTGTGTCCCCCTGTGTGCTCTGGGACACTGGAGGTGCCTGGGTAGTCACCAAACATGTGAATAAACATTTATACAGAGATGGAAGTCCTGTGGGTAGTCATTCAGTTGCTAATGTCATTTATCTCAACCAAGACAAAACCTCTGGAGGGAACAGAACAGTAGCTGGACCTCTTCTTCCTCTCTTCCTCAATTTACCTCAGAGAAGTGTTGGGGTAGAGATGTCATCAGTCAGGTGCCATCTCCACAATGAAGGTTGGCTGCAATGGATCTCCAATACTGTCTGTCTCTTGCCTTGACTGTACATTCTGTCAGGCTGATGTTCGTCCATCTCTTGATGTTATCTTCCCACTTGTTTCATTGTCTACCTCTTGCTTGCTTGCCTTCAACCTTCCTCTCAAGTATGGTTTTTATAAGAGAGTTATGTAATTTAACGTGGAGTTATGTAACTTAACGTGGCCGAAGTATTTCACTTGCCTCTTTTTTAAAATTTCTTTCATCTCTCATTTCATACCCAGTTTCATCTCCAGGAGGGAGATGTAAAGAACTTTTTTATGCTTTTTCAAATGCTCTTTATAAGTTGATATTCATTTCTCTGAAGCTGTTTTTGATACTCCTATGTATTACAGACTTGTCTTGGTTCTTTATTGTTGTGTTAGTTTTCTGTGTAGAGGATCATTTTCTGTTCACATAGGTATCTCCTTGAGTGCTTCAGTCTCCTACCATTGATCACACAAGGAGGGTCTCAGAACTGCATAAACTCTGTAGTATGAGGATGGCAGCCATATGCCAAACAGATATCAAGACATGGACAGAGTTGAGTCCAGTACCGACATCAAAACTCTCACGACATTCCCATACGTGCTCTGTCCTCATCTGCAACAGCCAGCGAAGAGTTCCTATACTAATGGTACCAAGTAACAATCTGATTATGTGTCTGTCTGGCCTTTCCTCAGAGTTCTGCAGCACCATTCTCTCCAAGCCGTGATGATCAATCTGTTCTGCACTAGACACACGATTCCAAAGAGCCCCATCACGTCTGCCTTGTCATGCACAAATGCTCCACCAAGTGATGCAGACCCAGCTAGTCTGTCCGTCTGCTCGTTTCCCACCACACCAACATGTCCTGGGGAAAAGATCCAACAGATGCTGTCTATTCTTGAAAGAGTACTTTACTTTTATGTATGTATACACAGACAACAGAACCATGTATGGGATAGGTTTGCTGTGTGGACTTTCAATGGCACTTCCACCTGTGGAGGCATTTCTAATGTGCTCAGGGCACTCCTAGTTTTGTGTCCTTGTATGAGCAAAGCCCTGGAATCGGAGTTCACCCATGCTTGTTCTCTTGTGTGAACACCCATGCCAGTCACACTGTGGGTCATATCAGGTCTGCTTTAGTTAGGAGGCGGACCTCATGCGTTTAAGCCAGTCCACCAACAGCTCGTTATTGTGCTGATCTGTGGGGTATGTGTGTGTCATGTCTGCAGCCTCACCACCGACCTGGTGTGGTTACTCCAACATGAGAAATCACAGGCACTATTCGGCACTCATAGACATAGAACAGATGTAGAAATAAGGTTGACTAGACAACCTTGAGCAGAGCCACATGGTGTCAACAACCTGATGCATGATGATGATGAGTAGAAAACAAATATCGAAAGCTGTGGACACCGCAGGATTGCAACTTTTGACCTCTAAATGACGGCAGCTTTTCATTGAAGAAATGTGTACTTGGACACCCGGCCAGCTGTTGGCCAGACATTACCACCAGCCTACCTAGCAGGCCGTGAGCGCTGGGTGATGCTGGTGGGGTTATGTCTCATGTTATTGTAGTGGCCTCAAGGGCTTCCCTGCATGTGATACTGTTTATTATAACCCATGCTGGGGTCAGGGCCAGTGTGTTGTTTCATGGAATGTCCGTGTGTGGGTGGGAGGGTGGTGACACTAGCAAGGAATTGTAACTGTTCCTTGTATTTGTATACATCAGCCATTTTGTGATAGATTTCTGTGCGTACACTCCAGATTTTAATTGATAAAGAGGTCGTTGTACAGCTGACCAATCTTCAACAGATTTATAACTGGCCATGGAAATATCTGATGAGTGGTTAGAATAAGTGGGAGACAAGGAGTCGATTACATAAACATCACAAAATATAAACATAGTTTCTGAGCCCTAGACATGTGAAATGTAGGCTGTACGGGCACAAGGCAGGGAGGTTGGTGAACATACTTGACAGAGTGGCTGTGTGACACAGTTGACAGAGTGGCTGTGTGACACAGTTGACAGAGTGGCTGTGTGACACAGTTGACAGAGTGGCTGTGTGACACAGTTGACAGAGTGGCTGTGTCACACACTTGTCAGAGAAGCTGTGTGACATTTGCCAGGGCCAGACTTATCTCCAGCAATATTGTTGTCACAAACAAAGGGGCTAATAAGTGAAGAGAAAGAAAGCAATCAGTGATCTATTCTAGAAGAAACAATGCTCAAGTCACATTGATTTTCACAAACAAACAAATACTCAACTTGTTTCCCGTCAGGGAACAGTGTTGAAGTGTTCAGTAGGGACATTTGTTTGTGGGTGAATAAGTGAGGGACATTTGTTAGTGGGTGAACAAGTGAGGGACATGGGAAAGTGTTGATGTGTGGGGCAGATTGTTTCTCCTGCTCACAGTTTGTACGTCTTCACACCGTCAGGCTGATGATTTGTGTGGTTAAAACCTGGTTGTGAGTGATCACGTGATGTTCCGCCGGAGTGCATCATGCTCCTCTGTTATACCAAAGTAAATACTATACACACAGAAGGTTGTGATTTGTTAGACTTTGGTTCTGGACAAGTATTATTTTCCGCCTGAGTGCAGCATATCTCCTCAGTATACCACGTAAAAGCTATACACACAGAAGGTTGTGATTTGTTAGACTTTGGTTCTGGACATGTGTTATGTTTTGCTCACTTTAAACACAACGCAGCCGTGACTGATTCGGCAGCGGACCGTGTCCCGTTGTGTTATAACTTAAAGGTATGGGAGCCGGTCGTTCAGAAAGCAATGGCAAACAACTGAACGCAAACTGGCTGACAATGATCATCTGACTACATGTCAATCGGAGCCTAACATATCCTCAAAACACATTCCTCAGTGGAGGCAGCCAGTGGTAAACAGGCTGTACAGGTAGTTTGTCTGGGTGAGCGACATGTCTGACTGGCTTGCAGGTAGACTCGGACAGTGTTGGGTTTTGAG
This sequence comes from Cepaea nemoralis, assembly GCA_014155875.1. Taxonomy (NCBI): domain Eukaryota; kingdom Metazoa; phylum Mollusca; class Gastropoda; order Stylommatophora; family Helicidae; genus Cepaea; species Cepaea nemoralis. The sequence continues at coordinate 8,429 of JACEFZ010026377.1, read as the reverse complement.
ACAGTAACATTACATGTCTGCCAGGATTGTTTCTAATTGTTTGATCATTTTAATGGCGCTTATCTTTATTATGAACCTTGTGTATGTAGCAATGAAATGTTCTTTCTTATATTATAAATAAAACCAGTTATTTTTCATAGAAAAATGTTGTTACCTTTGTTGTCTGAGAACAGTCATGTTAGCTGTATACTGACAAGATTGTTGTGTTTTTGTTGAGGTTTGTAAGAGACAACTTTCATTGCCTCCAGATCCCCTGTAACATCTGATTGTCCAGGAATCCGATGAAGAAAGAGTGCAACTGTCCCATGAAGGTCAGTGGGTGTCATGGAAGGGGACCCAGCAAAGGTCTCTGATGTGGAATGGGACATGACACCACTGAGACTTTCATTGTCAGACCGTACGTCATATCTCAGATGATAGAACGGGCAAAGCACGACAATGCAGTGTGTCCGTGATGTTAAGAGAAGCTTACATGTATTGTCTGCATGCAAGGGATCCACAGCCAAGGTCGACAGAAGCAGTGAGTGTAGCGAGGCGGCACAACACAGACCTGGCACACACAGAGAGTGTAGCGAGGCAGCACAACAGAACTGACACACACAGAGAGTGTAGCGAGCAGCACAACAGAACTGACACACACAGAGAGTAGCCAGACAGTACAACAGAGCTGACACACAGTGAGTAGCCAGACAGCACAACAGAACTGACACACACAGAGTGTAGCGAGGCAGCACAACAGAACTGACACACACAGAGAGAGTGTAGCGAGGCAGCACAACAGAACTGACACACACACAGGAGTAGCCAGACAGTACAACAGAGCTGACACAGTGAGTGTAGCCAGACAGCACAACAGAACTGACACACACAGTGAGTAGCCAGACAGCACAACAGAGCTGACACACACAGTGAGTGTAGCCAGACAGCACAACAGAACTGACACACACACAGTGAGTGTAGTGAGACAGCACAACACAGAACTGACACACAGTGAGTGTAGTGAGACAGCACAACACAGAACTGACACATACACAGAGAGTGTAGCGAGGCAGCACAACAGAACTGACACACACAGAGAGTGTAGTGAGACAGCACAACACAGAACTGACACACAGTGAGTGTAGCGAGGCAGCACAAACGAACTGACACACACAGTGGGTGTAGTGAGACAGCACAACACAGAACTGACAACACACAGTGAGTGTAGCGAGGCAGCACAAACGAACTGACACACACAGTGGGTGTAGTGAGACAGCACAACACAGAACTGACAACACACAGTGGGTGTAGTGAGACAGCACAACACAGAACTGACACACACAGTGAGTGTAGTGAGACAGCACAACAGAACTGACACACAGTGAGTAGTGAGACAGCACAACAGAACTGACACACACAGTGAGTAGCCAGACAGCACAACAGAGCTGGCACACACAGTGAGTGTAGCCAGACAGCACAACAGAACTGACACACACAGTGGGTGTAGTGAGACAGCACAACACAGGACTGACACACACAGTGGGTGTAGTGAGACAGCACAACACAGAACTGACACACACAGTGAGTAGCCAGACAGCACAACACAGAGCTGACACACACAGTGAGTGTAGCCAGACAGCACAACAGAACTCACACACACAGTGAGTGTAGTGAGACAGCACAACAGAACTGACACACAGTGAGTGTAGTGAGACAGCACAACAGAACTGACACACACAGTGAGTAGCCAGACAGCACAACAGAGCTGGCACACACAGTGAGTGTAGCCAGACAGCACAACAGAACTGACACACACAGAGAGTAGCCAGACAGCACAACAGAGCTGACACACACAGTGAGTGTAGTGAGGCAGCACAACACAGAACTGACACACACACAGTGAGTGTAGCCAGACAGCACAACAGAGCTGACACACACAGTGAGTGTAGTGAGACAGCACAACAGAGCTGAAACACACAGTGAGTGTAGTGAGACAGCACAACAGAACTGACACACACAGTGAGTGTAGTGAGACAGCGATGTTCGTCCATCATGAATGACGTTGACCATTCATTGACGATGACCATTCATTACACTACATCTTTGATTTGATGAGGAACGAATGACTTGCGCTTTGGTTTTGTATAGCGAGGAAGTGGTCGCGCAACGCCCTCGCCCCCGCTCCCTTGTCTGTGTCCGACTGGCTCCAGTGGAGAGCATGGCAAGACGACTGGAAGACGGACACAGATGCTGTGGACTTTAGGCTGCCACGGGCCAGTTATCCCTGTATATATAGGCTCTTGAGAGCCTCGTACAGACTGGCCCTGCCGACAATTCCTTTAATTTTCAGTTTTAAGACAAGCGAAGCGACAGGCAATGAGCGTATGATTACTTATAGGATCAACAAGATTTCCTTTGCCGAAGACGGACTGACCGCCAGAACGGACCACACACACTAGAGGCGAGAAGCTGCCTACAGAAGATACTGCTCGTCTAGGATGCGAGCAGATGTGTGTGTGTCAGCCAGAGTGAGACAGCACAACAGAGCTGACACACACAGAGAGTGTAGCCAGACAGCACAACAGAGCTGACACACACAGTGAGTGTAGTGAGACAGCACAACAGAGCTGACACACACAGTGAGTGTAGTGAGACAGCACAACAGAACTGACACACACAGTGAGTGTAGTGAGACAGCACAACAGAACTGACACACACAGTGAGTGTAGTGAGACAGCACAACAGAACTGACACACACAGTGAGTGTAGCCAGACAGCACAACAGAACTGACACACACAGTGAGTGTAGTGAGACAGCACAACAGAGCTGACACACACAGTGAATGTAGTGAGACTGCACAACAGAACTGACACACACAGTGAGTGTAGTGAGACAGCACAACAGAACTGACAACACAGTGAGTGTAGGCAGACAGCACAACAGAACTGACACACACAGTGAGTGTAGTGAGACAGCACAACAGATCTGACACACACAGTGAGTGTAGTGAGACAGCACAACAGAACTGACACACAGTGAGTGTAGTGAGACAGCACAACAGAACTGACACACACAGTGAGTGTAGCCAGACAGCACAACAGAACTGACACACACAGTGAGTGTAGTGAGACAGCACAACAGAGCTGACACACACAGTGAGTGTAGTGAGACAGCACAACAGAACTGACACACACAGTGAGTGTAGTGAGACAACACAACAGAGCTGACACACACAGAGAGTGTAGCCAGACAGCACAACAGTACTGACACACACACACAGAGTAGCCAGACAGCACAACAGTACTGACACACACAGAGAGTGTAGCCAGACAGCACAACAGAACTGACACACACACACAGAGTAGCCAGACAGCACAACAGTACTGACACACACAGAGAGTGTAGCCAGACAGCACAACAGAACTGACACACACAGAGAGTGTAGCCAGACAGCACAACAGTACTGACACACACAGAGAGTGTAGCCAGACAGCACAACAGTACTGACACACACAGAGTGTAGTCAGACAGCACAACAGAACTAACACACACAGAGAGTGTAGCCAGACAGCACAACAGTACTGACACACACAGAGAGTGTAGCCAGACAGCACAACAGAGCTGACACACACAGAGAGTGTAGCCAGACAGCACAACAGAGCTGACACACACAGTGAGTGTAGGGAGACAGCACAACAGAGCTGACACACACAGAGTGTAGCCAGACAGCACAACAGAACTGACGCACACAGTGAGTGTAGGGAGACAGCACAACAGAGCTGACACACACAGTGAGTGTAGCCAGACAGCACAACAGAACTGACACACACAGTGAGTGTAGGGAGACAGCACAACAGAACTGACACACACAGTGAGTGTAGGGAGACAGCACAACAGAACTGACACACACAGTGAGTGTAGTGAGACAGCACAACAGAACTGACACACACAGAGAGTGTAGCCAGACAGAACATTGTCAACTACATATACTGCAAGTGTCAAATTCTGCAAGTGTCAAATTCTGAAAGTGGCAAATACCGCAAATAATTCTCGTGTAGTTCGAGAAGCGGAAGTCTTCAGTTGGTGGTGCTAAGGTTCAAGCATTAATCTGCAGGTGTGTGCACCTGTCCTCAGAGACACAACCTCGCCTGTTGATGACGTCATCATGTCCGCGACTTCCGGACACGACTTGTCTCAACTGCTGCATCACGTGACTAATCCTGCGTCGGTAAGAGATACCACCAGTTGACAACCTCTGACTAATCAAACCAATGGACAACCCGTAACAGATGACTTCAGTGGACAGCCTGTTACTGACCCATCAACGGACAACCCGAAACTGATCACATCCACGGAAAAACCTGTACCAGATTCTTGTAACAGAACAACCTGTTACTGACCCATCAACGGACAACCCGAAACTGATCACATCCACGGAAAAACCTGTACCAGATTCTTGTAACAGAACAACCTGTTACTGACCCATCAACGGACAAACCGAAACTGATCACATCCACGGAAAAACCTGTACCAGATTCTTGTAACAGAACAACTTGTTACTGACCCATCAACGGACAACCGGCAGCTGACCCGAGCAGCAGAAGCAGCCCTGTGTGCCGTGTGTGAGTGCATACAACAATCAACTCCTGAAGACAACAATCAACTCCTGACGACAACAATCAACTCCGGAATCCTGACCCCAGCCAGGACGTGTCCATGGTAGTAGCGGAGCGGACAGACGCAACAGCGCTGAATACTTGAGCCTAGCTGCCCGACTTGTGCTGTCTCTGGCTTGTCTCTTGTTGTTGATGTTGCTTTTATTGATGTTGATGATCAGGTTGTTGATGTTGCTTTTATTGATGTTGATGATGGTGATGATCAGACTGCTGATGTTGCTGTTGATGTTATGATTCTTTTGTTATCGTCTGCAGCTTCTCCCATGCCCCCCCCCCCCCCCCCCCCCCCCCCCCCCCCCCCCCCCCCCCCCAACCATATTACTCATAATTAAAGACTATTGAATATAGTGACCCCGGGAAGGTTAACCCGGTCAACAAATGCCCGCAGAAGTCGGAAGTATCGGCCTAACGGCGCAAGAACGCAGCTCTGCTGTAAACAGGCACAACGCAATAACGTCCGAAAAAAAACTCCGGATGAACGAAGAAGAAGAATATAGTGACCAGCAGAATAGTGTGTTTGTAGATCAGGAAAAGGCTTTCGACAGAGTAGACAGACACAAATTATGGACCATCCTTGAAGACAATGGGATACAAGGACAATTGCTAGAAAACATCATAGCCATGTATCACTCGAGCCGAAGTGCAGTAAGAACACAAGAAGGTATATCAGATATGTTCACAGTCAATAAAGGAGTGAGACAGGGATGGGAACACAAGAAGGTATATCAGATATGTTCACAGTCAATACAGGGGTGAGATAGGGATGTGTGCTCTCTCCTCTGCTATTTAATATCTACATGGACAGAATATCCAAAGAATCAAGAAGCAGAACAGATTCAGAAACTTTAGAACTCTTTACTCCAGATAAAACAACTGACCCACAGGGAATAAATGAACTTCTATTTGCAGACGATCAGTGCCTGTTTTACAGCGATGATGGCAGACTACAAAATCATATTACTAATCTGAGTTCAACCTGCAGCAGATACAATATGAGTATAAACACGGCCCAAACCAAAGTAATGAGAGTTAGCAGATTGCTATTTCCACTAAGAATACAGCTAAATAGCAGATATCTGAAACAAGTTAAAGAATTCAAATATGTTGGAAGTATGATCACAGAGGATGGCAGATTGGACAGAGAAATCGAAATGAGGTGTCAAAAAGCTAGTGCACTTATGTATCAACTATCACCCTTACTGAAACATCCAAATGTACCCATGTCCGCAAAACGACAGATAATAAACAGTATATTATTGTATATTATACACCATATTGCTACAGAGAGCTGTAGATACATTTGTTGCATGGGCGGATAGATGGTGTATCAGCATAAACACTGACAAGTGCAGCACCACTCTATTTACCCTTTCTCCAAAACAAAAGGCAGGGAGCATTCAGATAAATGGAACACCCCTAAGAGAAGATAAGGAACCAACATACCTTGGTGTAACATTCGGCGACAAGCTGACATGGAGAAAACACATCAAAAAAGCAGTAGCAAAAGCCAGAAGGAAAATTGCCATCCTGAGAAAGTTAACTGGAACCACGTGGGGAGCCAGTGGGAAAATACTTAGCAAAGTTTATCAACAGAGCATACGACCACACTTGGAATACGGGTCAACTGCGTGGTGTTCAGCATCAAAAACTACATTGCAGGAGCTGGACAAGGTGCAAAATCAAGCTCTTAGAGTCATCACAGGAGGGATGAAATCAACCCCTATAGTAGCAATGGAGAAAATGGGGAGGACACAAGCTTTAAGAGAACGCAGAGATACAAAAACACTAATACAAGCAGAAAAGTTTCTCAGCTTGCCAGGCCACCCTATGAAGAACCGATTTGAAAACTTAGCTATGGGGCGGTTGAAAAGAAGTAGTTTCATCCACGAGGCCAAACAACTCTGCAGAGAATCCATCGATCTTCCCACAGTTGGTATCCCCCTGACAACTATTCCAGAGCGAACCCCGTGGAAAGATGAGCATAGAATATCGCTACAAATCCAGTCAAAAGTGAGAGGAATATTGGACAAGGAAGAACAGAACAGTGTACAGCGCAGAACAGCCACTCTCAGCTTCCTTGATGAAGAATACCCGCATGATCTCTGGATCCGAGTCTACACAGATGGGTCAGCACAAAGTGCTGTTCGAAATGGAGGAGCGGGAGTGTACATAGAATACCCAAATAATACTAGGGACACGGCCAGAGTTCCAACAGGAAAGTACTGCCATAACTATGATGCTGAAATTGAGGCAATCAAGATAGCCACAGAGAAATTACAAAATACCAGCCATGGTACACAACCTGCAGTGATATTGACAGATGCAAAATCCGTAATAGAGGCGCTCCTGTCTGGGAAATTGCCAGTTCTGAGGACACTACTTTCTGAACTTAGCAGTCAGCGTAAGATCACCATACAGTGGATACCATCCCACTGTGGAGTCCCCGGAAACGACAGAGCTGATCGATTGGCTAAGGAAGGAGCAAAAGAAGAACAACCTGATGTGCCTATTACTTACCACCAAAGAAAAGAATGATCAAATCAATCAGAAAGCCTCCAAACCTTACTCAAGACGACTACCACGTTATGGACAGATCAGAACAGGTCATTCTTCTGCGCCTCAGAACAGGACACAATAGATTACGCAACCACTTGTATACAAAATTCAAGATTGGTGACTCAGCCATGTGCACATGTGGTTTGGCGTCGCAGACAGCAGAGCACATACTCCAGGATTGCCCAAACTACAACATATCCAGGCGAACCTTCTGGCCTAGAGAGACAACAGTGGAAGATAAACTCTGTGGACCGCTGAATGAACTAAAAAAGACTGTTAGATTCATACAAGAGACGACATTGCAGTTGTAGACATGTTTCAAGCGAACGAAAGAAGAAGAAGAAGAAACAGTATATTCACAACAACCCTATGCTACCAATCTCAAACCTGGACTTTATCCAAATCACACCTTCGTAAGATCAACACCTGCGAGATGAGATGACTGAGGAGAGCTGCCAACTTAAAAATCCGAGACCGAGTAAGAAATGATGTTATCAGACAGACAGTGGGATCAACACCTTGTGCCACATTTATCGAAAGGCAGAAGATCAAATGGGATGACCATGTCGTTAGAATGCAACACCAACAACTACCATCACTGGCCTTACATCAAAGATCATCTGTGACGAGACCACGAAGACGTCCAAGAAGAAAATGGATTGACGTTAGCCGCTACACGCTGCGGGATTTGCTGAGGAGGGGATCCGAGCACTTATGGACTGAATGGTTCGATGTGCAACGAGGATGATCTGTCGACTAACTAACTAACTAACTAACGACACAAAGACATTGTACAATCACATGGAATGACACTATCCAGTGCCGCCCACCGGGCGCTGGAGCGCAAATTATTCCTTCCCACGACGCTTGACGGCAGAAGTGGATGATGATGATGATGATGATGATGGTGATGATGATAATGATGATGATGATGATGAAAGACATAGAGCATGAAACTCGTTGTCCCCGTGGTTTCCAGACCAGCGGGTGTCTGGTCAGACTATCCCCAGGCTTGCTGAATGTGTCCAGGGTCAAAATCTTTTCCTGACCTCTTGATTCCCTGAAATTTGTTTGGTTCTTCTCATGAGCTCCACATTGATTCACTGGAATTTGTTTGGTTCTCCTCATGAGCTCCACGTTGATTCACTGGAATTTGTTTGGTTCTCCTCATGAGCTCCACATTGATTCACTGGAATTTGTTTGGTTCTCCTCATGAG